>VDFB02359201.1:0-18071 GCA_007258455.2 Sequoia sempervirens
AATAATTAAATTTATTTATATGTAGATGACTTTAGAAAATTAATTAAATAATTTATAATTAATTAATAACAAGATTGATTAACCATGACCATTTTAGACGTATACATTTTGCCCCTCTTTGAAGTGATGTGTGCAACACATTGCTTCAAAGAAAAATAAGATTTTTTCCCCTGATAGGTTTTTTTGATGTTGATGTTGATGATGCCCCATCAAGAGGATAGGCAGGTTAAACAAACACGGGTAGGCTCTTGAAATGAAATGATAAGGGGAGGGATAAGACGAATGATGCAAGATAGAAAGTGGATAAAGGATATGAATGATACATTATGCTACAATGAAGGTGATCAACCATGATGTTTGATATAGCACTAGAGATTATGCACCAAGATATAAGGACCAAGGTGGCGATGTGTCTCATGCCCCAGCGTAATACAACCTTGTCTAGACGTATGAGGAAGTAGACTTAGAGAATTAAAGTCCTAATGCACAAAAGGTATGATGTGACCTTAGATTTAAAGGATAGTGCAAAAAGCTACTCCAACATACACAAGATATGAATATTAGCTAGAGTGATATGGATTTGATACAAATGCAAGATAACATGATAACACATACAAGAAAGCAAGAAAGCATGCACAAATGATACAAAAAAAAACAAGGTATTGCCCCTATCAAGCTATAAACCATTGATTGATTGATTGATTGATGATGATGATAGTGTTGTCTTTGTTGGGAAGTGATATATCCCTAGAGCGACACAAGGATGATGATAATTGATTTATTGATTGGTGGATTTGGTGTATGACAAGATTAGGATCAAGACCAAAGAATGTGATTGGATAATTTGATAAGATTGATTGAATTGATTGGTATGGATTAAGGACTGACTTGCATTTGAATTATTGCTTGGATTTTTGTTGGCTATTTGATTTTTTTGTATTTTTTTAGGACCTTTTTTCCATTTTTTTTGGATATTTGAAATGTTTGATTTTTATTTTTTTTACTTTTGAAATTTTTTGAGGTGTCAAAGGATGAAAATTTGAGTAGCCTTTGTGCTAGATACCAATGACAAGGGGAAAACCAAGTCTCAATGCAAGGGTGGGTGATGGGATAAGAGATAAAAGGCTCATGATAGAAGAATGGATGGAAAGGATAGGTCATAGTGAATGGAATGGATGTATGCGTCATAGGAGAGAAAGGATGTGATTTCCAAAGACTATGTTGCATAGGAATAATATGCCCCATTCTAGGTACAATACTTAGGATTTTTCATGAGAAAACTTATGACAATAGAATAATGGTAGGCTTGTTTGGAAGGATGAGGTATGTCAAGAGATACCCAAAAAACATGTTTCAACAATTTTCCCCTATGTCTTCATCAAGATCAAAAGAAGAAGAGTGGATAAATGGACTCAATATGATGGCTAAAGATGGTAGGTAGGATGGAAATGATATGAAATGAAAATGATAGGTTGGACAAATAAGACATTGTTCCCCCAAGTGTAAGTGACATAGAAGATCAACCTATACATGACGCCTATTTGCTAGGTTTTCATCATGGTACTTATCCAGGGCACCTATTTACCAGGTTTTCACCTTTGGGTGAATGGATTTCTCTTTACTTTTTTTTTTTTTATCTTCTTCTTCTTCTTTTGTCTTTTTGGATAGGAGAAGGAATGAATATGGATAGGAGGAGGGACTCAAGTTTCTAGTTCTATGAAAGGTGGTAGTCCCACTAGATATGGATGTCATTGCATGGACCATGTCAAGTGTCATTATGCTCATAGATGTTGGTAAGGAGTAGGTAGATGATGGATTATGAAAGGTTTATACAAAAATGGATGGGGAATAGTGGATGATGATGTAGATTGAATAGGACTTATGCAAAAGGATGGATGAAAGGTTTATGCAAAAGCATGGACCATAGGGAGGGGATTGGGAAGATATGTAGGATAGTAGTTGGGGGATGGGGAGATGGAGGTATGTGGGATTGTGGGAAATGGAAGGGGATCATGACCAATGGTTACACACTGTGATAAAAATGTTGGGGAAGTTTTGATGTGGATGGGGTGTAGGAAGTAATGGAGTGTGTTTTGCTTAGGAGGTGGTGAATGAAGTGTTTTAGACACATAAATTTGAGTATTTTTATGATTTTTGTATTTTTGCCATTGGGTTTTAGAATTTGAGACTTTTTGAATAAGAATTGGGAATGCGAGTTGGAAGTGGATGGTTGGGACTTTTGTGATGTAGATGCCTCATTTGACTTGCTTTCCTTTTTCTTAGGGACCCAAACCATTTCAATTTTGGCCTTTACTTTTGGAGGTATGGGCTTATATAGCTTTTTGGATGTATTTTTCTTTGATATTTTTTCAATTGTATACTAAGGCATTAGGACCATTCAGGCCGCGACATGTGTGAGGCAGTAAAGGAATTTTTATTTTTGGAAGTCCATAGGTTTGATGAGTGGAAGGTTTATGTTTAGACAATGTGTGCATTGATTGGTCATGATTAGAATGTTAGGGTATTTATGGATGGAGGGATAAAGAGTTGAATGTGGGGAGTTTATGTGTTGCGGGAGGGAGTGAGTGGGTGGAATGGAGGGGATATTGAGGTTGGGAAACAATGGTGGAGATTTGATGGTGGAAGGTGTATGGTCATGTGATTTTGACATTTGTGGGATGATGGAGGAGGGGATGGCGATATATGTTTTCGGGGATCACGGTAGAGCTTTTATGATGAAAAGGAGGTGACTTTGGGATGCATGGAGAAATAACAACATCTTTAGGTTGTTGTCCTTAAGGGTTTATTTCAAGGCCATAGAGCATGGAGAGACGACATGTATAGGCTCCCTATTACCTTGTTCGCCATGAAAGGTCTGGAACCTTGGTGAGGATTTCATGTTTTGGAGTGTGCAATGGATAGGTAGGAATAGGTGTGTGAGTGGAACACTAGACATGAGTTCCTTGTGGATGGAGAAATGACACAAAGGGGGAGAGATAATGGTTTTGTTGTTCTAAGGAGAACATTTATTCATGAATGAGGGTGGGAAAGACCAATAGTATATGGTGGAGGACTTGCAATGGGGTCGATAGTGGGTGATGGGGGATCATTAAGATCTTGATTAGCATTGTGTTCACTTAGATCCAATGTATTTGTTTGATCTTCTATGTGTGCTTGGGAGGCATATGTCTCATCAAGGGAAGTGGATGTTTGTGCATCATGGATGGGTGAGGTGGAAAGCTCTTGACCATGGAATGCATAAAGTTGGCTAAGAGGATCATCATGGTCTTCTTGATCATAAAAGGGGTCTTGATCAATGATGAAAGATTGATCAAGAATAGTATTAGGTGTGTTATGAACATAATCATTAGGAGGGTGTTGATCTTTATGTGGATGAGGGGGTAATGTTTCCTAATGTTTAGGATTGTTCTCTTGAAATACCTCTTGACTTATTGGAATGGAGCTGGAAGGGGATTTCTCATAGAGAGACTTGTCATGCTCTTGATGGTCAACAACATAGGAGCATGATAAAGGGTGACTTGGACTTACGAAGGGAGACTCTGGAATTGGCTCAAGGGGTTGTGGATAACATGGTTGGATTGAAGGGCTTGGCATGATGTTTGAGGAATCTTTTGTATTTTCAAGAATATGAGTTGGATGGCATGGCGATGTTTGATTCCTTGCTAGTAGCCCTTGGGTCACATCCTTTGTAGGTGTATGGGTGGAAAGTGTTGGCTTAGGGTTTTGATTTTGATTGGATGATGGTATGATAAAGTTATAGGGTGCATGTGCTAGATTGGTATTCCCCTTATCAATAGTTGCATTAAGACTTAAAGGCTCTTTATTTTGTTGCCTTGGTGGATTTAAATTCACATGTGTTTTTTGTGATGTGGCTTGATAGGTCGATATGGCATTGACAGACAAAGAAGTGGATGACACATTAGGTTGAGGTGGAATTGGTTGATAATGAATGGATAAGGGATGATGTGGTTGTTGAATTTTACAAGTGGCAATGAAATGATTGGCTTGAGCTAGGAGATGTTGGATTTGAAATGATTGAATTTTTTGAAAATATTGAAAGATGGTTTGAAGGCTTTGTATGGTTTGGTGGTCTAGGGGTTGGAGTATTTGGTGAAGTGTTTGAAGGAGGTTTTGAAGTTGAGACGCTAGGTATTTGTTTTCAAATGTGGGCATGGTTTCACACATGTGTGACAACTCTTGCACATTGATTTGTTCCTCAAAGTATGTAACATCGTTCATGTAATTATTAGCAGTGGTAGGAGAAGCCCCTCGAAGTATGATTTTACGTTTTGGTTTTGTTTCATGATTTGAACTAGAGAAAGAGACTCCTTGAATTATGAATTTAGGCTTAGGTTTTGTCTCATGATTTGGCCTAGAGGGATAGCCCCCTTGGATTATGATTTTGGGCTTATGATTAGGATTGGGCTTGTTTATGATTAGTTGACAAGTGGTGACTAGGACTAGGTTGGTGATGGTGATGATGCGGAATGATAAGATTGGATGACTTGATTGATTAGGATGAAATGGATAGGATGTGGATAAGAAGGGTGATTAGGATGAAAGTGATTGGATATGAATGTCTTGGAAGAACGTGTAGAGTGACTTGTCTTTATCTGTTTGGTGTTTAGCTTGATTTGGAAATGTTTAAATGAATGATCACACATGTACGCACATAAATCACTCACACAAGACACATAAGCAAGTTTGAATTTTGAAATTTGAAGAATGTAATGATGATTATTAAACAAGCACACATGGAAGTCATATGTGCCAAAGAATATATTAGAATTTGAGAAACTTAAATCTGTCAAAGTTAATAAAATCCAACACCATTAGATATATTGTGAAATTCTACCCCATATAAAAAAAAAGTGCTGAAAAAGACCAAAAAATGACCAAGATATGACCATTTTAAGATTTACTAAAAAAATGCTAAAACAGAGGTCTATGCGCTAAAAGAATTATTGAATGCGCTAAAATAAATGCAGAAAAGGTTAAAACAGAGCCATATGCACCAAAAGAATCATCAAATGCACTAAAATAAGTGCATAAATTGTTAAAACAGTGTCATATGCACTAAAACAGTCCCCATATGCACCAAAGAAAGCCTCAAATGTGCTAAACTAACCCTTAAATGCCCTAATCTAGGAAAAACAAATTCTAAATTCTAAAAACAGTGAAGATAAATGCACTAATATGTTTCTTATATGTGTTAAAATAACTATTGAATGTGCCGAAATAGTCCCCAGATGCGCCAAAAGACCTGCAAAAGAGTTGTTAAAACCCTATATGCACTACGAAAACCCTCAGATGTGCTAAAACGAGAATTTTTGTCAGAAAGCCAAATTCTAGAATGTAAAACCTATCAGAAAACATGCAAGTAGATGTTAAAAATATGGGGCAAGGCCCCACAGTGGGTGCCATTTTATGTGTGTATGAAAATATATCAATTATAAATGGATTCAAACACATTCAATAAAACATTAAATCAAAGAAACTGAAAGAAGAACAAATAAGTAAATTGTTAATGGAAGCTTCCCTGAAGTTGTCTTATTGCTCTCTATCTCTAGCATTTTGTTGTTTCTAGTTGCTCTCAAATCCAGCAGATCAAACACAATAAAATGGATTACTAAAGAATGAGATATAAACTAGCATGCATACTATACTAAGATGCAAAGATCATGCTATGATGATAATATATCAAAGATATGAATAACACTGAAATGCTAAAGCTGTGAATGCAAAAAGTGTAATTGTGTGTGTGTATGTTCGTCATGTGTGTCTAACCAATGATGGGATTTGCACCTATATTTATAGAGTTTTCAAAAGGATTTGATTGGCTGATATGATTAACGGTTCAGATCAAGCTTGTTAGAATGAATGGTGAAAGATTTTTGAAATTTGAGAGAGAGATAGAAGGTTTCCTCTTCTTAATTTTTTTTTCATTCAGATCCTAAGGAAAGTTACCATTTTGAAGAAAGAGTTGAAATGAATTTCATAATTAAATAAATAAAATAAACTTATTTAATTATATGTGAAGATGAGATTAGAATTTTCATAATTAAATAAGTTATATCTAATTATGTATGAAGATGAGATTAAAAATTTGCATAATTAAATAAGTTATATCTAATGATGTGTGAAAGATGAATTTAGAAGGTAATTAAATATTTAAAAATATTTAATTATTTGTGGAGTGAGAAATGGTATTAAATTAAATATTTAATATTTAATTTAACTATGAGATGAAAGGGGGTGTTTAAAGAATATTCCATTATTTAAATTTTAAATATTCAAATTTTAGAATCATATGATAATTAATATAAATAAATTATAAAATTTATTTAATTTAATTAAGAGGAATATGGAAGATGGTAATAATTAAATAAATTTATTTATTTAATTAAGGTAGAAGAATTATAAAAGTGAAAAATATAAATAAATAATTAAATTTATTTATATGTAGATGACATTCGAAGATTAATTAAATAATTCATATTTAATTAATTAACATGCTTGATTAACCATGACTATTTTTAGACATATACAAGGCTTATGATAGAAGGAGGTGGACTAGGATGGATGGAGGAAGTACAAACATCTTGATATTGGTGTCCTTGGGGTGCATATCCAAGGCCATAAGAGCATGAAGGGACCTTGACATGGATTGGCTCCAAAATACATTGTCCATAAAGGGCTAACCCTTTACCTTGATAGTTCTTTTTTCTTAAGCATGTGATGGAGAAGGGGACTAGGTGTTTTTTGGACACTGGACACAAGTTCATTATTAGGTGAAGTGGAAGACACTGGTTGTTTTTTTCCTAAAGAAGAACACTCTTGGATGAAGGTGGATAGACCAATAGGATATGATGGAGTACTTGCAATGGGGTCAATAGTGGGTGATGGAGGATCATTAGGGATTTGATTAGCATTATTTCACTTAGATCCAAGGTATTTAATCTTCTATGCTTTCTTGGGAGGAACATGTGCCATCATGAAAAGTAGGAATTTGTGCATCATGGACAGGGCTAGATGGAGGGGAAGTTTCTTTGCTTTGAAGGAAGGGCATGGAAAGGGGTGAATGTTCAAGTAGGTTAATAACAATTTCATTACTTGGATCTTGTGTGTCTTGTTCATGAATTGTCATGGGGGTATGGATAAGATCAAGTTTCCCATGGATAGGTTCTTCATTGTGAATAATTTCTTGATCATGGAAAAGATATATGTTATGGATAGGTTGAATGAACATGATTTGATCTTGATTAGTAGGAGGACTTGATGTTTCCCCATGCTTAGAATTAGGCTTTTGAAATACATCTTGGATTAATTGAATGGAAGTGGATGAGGAAGGATCTTGGAGGGGCTTGACACTTTCTTGATGGTCAATCTCATAAGGTCATGATGAAGGTTGACTTTGGCTCATGGGAGGAAACTCTAGAATAGGTTCAAGGGGTTGTGGTTGACATGATGGAATTAGAAGACTAGGAATGGTGTTGGAAGAATATTTTGTAATCTCGAGGATGGGAAATGGTTGACATGGTTGACTCCTTTCTAGTAACCCTTGGATCACATCCTTTGTAGGTGGATGGATCGATTTGGGTTTGATTTTGTAATATTTGAATTTAGGGTATGTAATTGATGGATGATTGGATGATGGTGTGGGTAATAAAGGGTTTGATGGGTTGGAATGTGTGGAGAATAATGGATTTGGACTAGGACATGGTGGCTTTAGGATAGGCCTTTGATTAGATGGTGGTGTAATATCTTTACAGAATGCATGAGGTAGATTGGTTTCTCCATTTTCAAAGGTTATTAGGTCTTGCTGCATAGGTAAACTTAAGTCTATTAGTTCTTCATACCAAATTGGACTTGGGATCACTTGATTTATGTACAAAGAGCCACTTGAACTTGCATGTGGTTCTTGTGAGGACACTTGGTTTCCTTATGGATAGGGTTGATGATGAGGTGGAATGGTAAGGTATGTAGGTAAAAAAATTTGTTTTATGGGTTGTTGTGGATAATGGTTGATATTAGAAGAAATAGGGTATGGTGATGTGGCATTGTTATGGGAAGATGTGAGATAAGGTGATGTGTAATTGTTATCAAAGGATGTGGGATACAATGATATGGATTTTTTTTGATAGATGGATGGATTACATGGATATGGAATGGAGGGAGATACCACATAAGAATGAGATGGAATTGATTGGTGTTGAATGAATAGAGGATGATGTTCCTATCGGGTTTGAAAAGTAGCTATGAGATATTGGGCTTGTGCTATGAGATGTTGCATTGGAGGTGATTGACTTGTTTGAATTTTGTGGATCATGTATTAGATTCCTTGAATGATTTGGTGGTTTAAAGGTGATATGATTATTTGAGCTTCATGAATTATGTGAATGAGCTCTTGTGCTAAGTCTTCTAATGTTGGCATGATGTCACTTTTGGAAAATATTTCATTAAGATTCTAATGATGATTTAAAATGATGTGATTGTTTGAATGACTAGGATGATTTGGCTTGGAAAGATTGGATGATGTGGAAAATGTTTATTGAAATTTTGACTTGGGAAATATAAAACATAAGATATAACATGTAAATGAATGAACACACACACCAAACACAATGATAAATTTGTCTTTCAAGATTAAATGTTATGATTAAGAAAACACCAGAATACACAAAACAAATCCTAATGTTAGTAAAGTGGGTATGGCCAATTAGGTCTTAAGCTAGGATGCGCGTGGTCGACTAAGGATGATTTGAAAGAAAAATACAATCACACAATAGGGAGAAAGGGGTAACCCACCCTTCACCTTCACTTCCCAAACCTGTATAAATTTCTTTGGGGCTTAGCCAAGAGTGACAAGATTTCAACTCCCAAAGAAGGGTGTCTTTTGATTCACCTCTTGATTGAGGTCATCCCTTGGAGTGGCATGTCTCCAAATAGGCCTCCTAAGAAGGGTATGACAAAAGTGAAATAAGTGAGGTGTTCTTGATTTCCAAGATCACCTTGCAGTGCAAGGAGAGAGCATACACACACACACTTGATTCACATTCAAAGTTGTTAATTTCCCTTTAAAAAATAAAAAAGTGTGAAAAACTATTCAACCACTTGTTCTTTTTAGATCGAAAATCCAAATGTGTAGGAATATAGTTGTTAATTTTAACCCAATTTCAATTATGTGACAAGAAACAAGATGTTATTTTTAAGCCTAAAATTCAAGTGTGCTATCAAACAAGTTGTTCTTTTTAATCCCCAAATTGAATTGTTTTGTGGTGTAGGGGCACCCAAGCTATTCAAGAAACACCTCAAGAGACAAGAGAATGTAGGGGTCTTGAAGACCTATCCATCACCTCAGAGCATCAATTACGCTATCTTGGAGCCTATAATGGCTTTTGGAATGGGTGAACACATTAAAGAGGTCAAAAGTCCTAAGGGTCCTGATAAGGATCCTAGGACCAAAATGCATTGTATTTGGACAAATAATGTCTTAAGAGTATAGATAGGTGTTTAGTGTTTTAATCATGTCAATAAGGTAGAATAATAATGATTTCATAGTTTGGAAGGGCTTCTAGTTAATAGGAGTTAATAAATAAAGACTTGGAAAATTCAAATTTTTAAAATCCAACTTTAGGCGGGAAAATGAGTTTTAGGTGTTTTAGTATACTTAATTATGCATTATTATCAATCTGAAATGGTTGGATCAGTTGGGGGAAGGGTTTTTATGGTTGGAGGATTATTTGTATAGACTACTGGCTGATATTGCAAGTGTTGTATGGACTGCTACAGAAAACCAATAAAACTTCAATCTTTTTGCATTTTCTTGAGTTTTTTTTATGAATATCTAATTCCTTTTTGTGTCATGCTCATTTGGATGGTTTAAGAAGTTGTATTTACATGCATTTAACCTTTTGAATGACCTGAATAATGTTGGGAATCTGTTTCTTGTGTTATATTGCTAACTATCCTAAAAAAGTACATATTTTTCACTAGTTTTGAGAGTCTTCATGAATAAATGATCCATTTCATGTGAGAGTGTGACTTAAAATTTGTGAAATGGATCATATATAACTTGTATTATATAGATCTAACAATTTATTGTGCAGGAAAGAGTGATTCTTGGGTGTACACCGAGTTTTAGCAAGGAAAAGTGCATGAAAATGGAGGCTAAGGTATAGCAGTAGGAGATCTACCTTAACAAGGGGTATGTTTTTGAGTTGGTATTGACTAACATGTCTATCTAATTGTGAAAAGTTAGAGAAAAGGTTTTGGAAGTGTTTGGAAGGGTGGTAACTAGAAAGCCCTAGTTTTAGAGCAATTTAGTGAGGGTTTTGTGTTTAAGAGTGTTAAGGGTGTCATAGGAGCCTAAAAACCTGAAAATCCTTGGTGTGGGAAAATTTTAAGATACTTTTGAAAGTCTTGAATTCTGGAGCTAAGATTACAGAGGGGTTTCTTTGAAAAAGAGGGCTAAATAGGCCTTAAAATTGAGGAAACAATAGATTTTGGAAGGCTTAGTCTAAAAAAAGTGCCCTCAAGGTTTTGATATGTTTTTTATCATCACAAACCACATCTGAAACAATCATTAGATTGGAGGTTCCTTTGGGAAATTTTAGTGAAAGTCCAAAAAACCATCACTAGAGGCCTAATTGGGCTAGAAGCCTAGTCAAGGTGAAAATTTTGGTTTTTTTCTAAGTTAGAGGTTTGGGGATTTGTAAACATTCAAGGAAAGTGTGATTGTGTTCCTTGAGGTCATTCCAAGGGTTTGGGTCCATAAGTGAAGCTTTGAGGCTTATCTCTTGCAGGGTGCCTGGAAGAGGGTTTGAGATTACATCTTTGAATTCTTGAGAATCATTTTGTTTTCTTAAAAGTCCCATCCCTCTACATTAGAGTTGTATAACAGTTGTGAGTAGGTCCTTTAGGGATTGAATAATCAGCAATGGAACCTAAAAATCAACTAGCAAGAGAGTTAGAGGAGTTAAGGGAAACCTTGGGAAGGGAAAGAAGGGAAAGAAGAGAACAAGAAGTAGGAAGAGAGTAGGCCAGAGCAAGGGAAGAAAGGAAACGGAGAAGGAGAACTAATAAAACAGGATAAAGAAACAAAGGATAATATTAGAAGATAAGTATGAAGATAAATAAGTCGGCAAAGCGAGATTAAAGGCAATCTGAGGTCATAGATAGATCCGCCGATTTTATCAAAGGATAAATTGAAGTGTCGAGATAACGGTATTATGAAAACAGGTTAAGAAGATCGTCGAAGGTCCGAGATTCCGGCTCGGTCGACCTCGTGGACTAGATTTCAGAATGATAGGATGGCTAGGGGATTGGAAAAAGTTTCTACATGGGCAAGGATGAAGAGTTTGGTCAAGGAGAAATTCCTACCATCTGATTATACAATTCATGTGAAGAGAATGAGGTAGAATTTAAAGCAAAAGGACATGGATGTGATGTCCTATATTGAGAAATTTCACAAGCTTAGTATCAGAGGAGGATATGAGGAAGAAGATGAGAAAGTAGGTAGGTATATCAATGGCTTGAGATATAACTTACAAGATGAGATTGGTTTGCAATTGCCAAGGACATTGGGAGAATGTTTTCAGTTGTCCATTAGAGTGGAAGAAAAGGTGAAAAGGAAGGAGAAGAAAAAAGGTCAAAACAATGAATTGGAAAGAGGAGAATGTAGTTAAACAAGAGAACAAAATGTAGGGAGCAAGGAACAAAGGCGACAGCAGTAAAACCAACAACAGAACGAGGAGAATGTTTGGATCGAAAAGGAGGATCACTCAGGAGGCTGAGACTCTGAGGTGAGAGACCCATTCTGACCCGAGGTGTTTCATTCCACAATGAACAGGGCATCTTCATGGGCTCTGCAAGCCAGGTTTTCAAAACAATTAAGGGAGAAAAGGACTAACTTGAATTTCTGAAAGGGAACAAAGGAGAATCAGAACTATTGATGGCAGACCTGGCCGTCGTTGGTTCTTACCATTGCTTTCAGGAGAACTTCTCAAAACCAAAACAACCTCTTTGAGACTCAAATTTTTTTAGGATGTGAAATCATGGGATTATCAGATTAGAGGTCCCTGCTGAAATTGCTTTCAGGCTCATGGGCCTTAAATTCAGGGGCCATTTGTTGATCATATTCCTGGCTCAAGCTGCAGTTGCTCAGAAGCTCTTAGCATGAATCTTGTAGGGTTGTAGTTTTCAGTGGATCTTATCAGGGGATAGATGCTATGATGTCCATTTCAACAAACTTGACCATCATTTCAAGGAGACCTTGGCGTGCCTGGAGGCAGAATTTGCAGATGTGGTTTTATATTTATAATGGACTACAAACCAGGACTCATTCAAGATAAAATTAGTGCCTTCTTTGGAGTGCGTGGCCAGATTTTGATCCTTTTGAAGGGACACATTTGAACACTTGGGGCCAAGGCAGGAGAGAATCTTGGTTGAGAAATGACAAGTTGCAGCAGGGTTGTGAAGCACACAGTCTTAGAAATTAGAAATTGTGGGACTTGGACAGTGTCAAGGTTGGAGGCATTGAATGCCCTATAGTTGAGCATGCTAGTGATGGTGTTTTTTCACAAAGGAATTAATGGAATGAGGGAAAAAATAGGGCTCAAGGACAAACTGAGTTCAAACAAGAAAGAGGACACACTAATCAATGTTTTGCTGCTAACTTGAATGTAGGTTCGTAGAGGAGGAAGAAGGTGACTTTAGGTGATTTCTTGGTCTATGATCAGAAGGTGCAAACATCCAGAAGTAGGAAGTCTTGTGGTGGCAGCAAGTTGGATGCTTCTTGTGGCAAGAACTCTTTCTTTCTTGGGGAGAATGGTGCAAGGGCAACCAAGCTATTCAAGGAACACCTCACGAGACAAGAGAATGCAGGGGTCTTGAATACCTATCCATCACCTTAGAGCATCAATTATGCTATCTTGGAGCCTATAATGGCTTTTGGAATGGGTGAACACATTAAAGAGGTCAAAAGTCCTAAGGGTCCTGATAAGGATCCTAGGACCAAAATGCATTGTAATTGGACAAATAATGTCCTAAGAGTATAGATAGGTGTTTATTGTTTTAATCATGTCAATAAGGAAGAATAATAATGATTTCATAGTTTGGAAGGGTTTCTAGTTAATAGGAGTTAATAAATAAAGAGTTGGAAAATTCAAATTTTTAAAATCCAACTTTAGGCAGGAAAATGAGTTTTAGGTGTTTTAGTAGTAATTATGCATTATTATCAGTCCCAAATGGTTGGATCAGTTGGGGGAATGGTTTTTAAGGTTGGAGGATTCATTTGTAAAGACTGTTGGTTGATATTGCAAGTGTTGTACGAACTGCTATAGAAAATCAATAAAACTTGAATCTTTTTGCATTTTCTTGAGTTTTTTTTATGAATCTCTGATTCATTTTTGTGTCATGCTCATTTTGATGGTTTAAGAACTTTTATTTACATTAATTTAACCTTTTGAATGACCTGAATAACTTTGGGAATCAATTTCTTGTGTTATATTGCTAACTGTCCTAAAAAAGTACTGATTTTTCACTAGTCTTGAGAGTCTTCATGAATAAATGATCCATTTCATGGGAGAGTGTGACTGAAAATTTGTGAAATGGATCATATATAACTTTTATTATACAGATATAACAAGTTATTATGCAGGAAAGAGTGATTCTTGGGTGTACACTGAGTTTTAGCAAGGCAAAGTGCATGAAAATGGAGGCTAAGGTATAGCAGTAGGAGATCTACCTTAACAAGGGGTATGTTTTTGAGTTGTTATTGACTAAAAATTTTTATATAATGGTGAAAAGTCAGAGAAAAGGTTCTGGAAGTGTTTGGATGGGTGGTAACTAGAAAGCCCTAGTTTTAGAGCAATTTAGTGAGGGTTTTGTGTTTGAGAGTGTTAAGGGTGTCATAGGAGCTTGAAAAATTGATAATCCTTGGTTTGGGAAAATTTTAAGATACTTTTGAAAGTCTTTAAATCTGGAGTTAAGATTAGAGAGGGGTTGCTTTGAAAAAGAGGGCCAAATAGGCCTTAAAATTGAGGAAACAATGGATTTTGGAAGGGTTAGTCTAAAACAAGTGCCCTAAGGGTTTTGATATGTTTTTTATCATCATAAACCACATTTGAAACAATCATTATATTGGAGGTTCCTTTGGGAAATTTTAGTGAAAGTCCAAAAAACCATCACTAGAGGCCTAATTGGGCTAGAAGCCTAGTCAAGGTGAAAATTTTGGTTTTTGTCCAAGTCAAAGGTTTGGGGCTTTGTAAACATTCAAGGTAAGTTTAATTGTGTTCCTTGAGGTAATTTCAAGGGTTTGGGTCCATCAATGAAGGTTTAAAGTTATAAGTGAAACTTTGAGGCTTATCTCTTGTAGGGTACCTGGAAGAGGGTTTGAGATTGCATCTTTGAATTCTTGAGAATCATTTTGTTTTCTTCAAAGTCCCATCCCTCTACATCATTTCAGAAACAAGATTGATTGATCAAATGAGAGCTAAAGACAGTAGAATGAGTGCACCTAAAATTTTTCACATTCCAATCTATTGTGTATGACTGACATTGCTACTATTGTAGCTCCTTATGATCACCTACAAAATTAGAAAACTATATTATAATGCAGCCATAAAAAAAGCTCATGAGACAAGGAAAATTGTAATTTCAGATACATAACTGAATTATATTTACTTATTTCAAGAAATTTTTTATCTGAAAAATAAAAAATCAAAGAAGCTACCCCTCCTAATTTTCTAAGAGCTTTCCAAAAAATTAAAAAGGTGAGAAAAAAATCTTGTTTTACACCCAAAAATGTAGATTTATGAAAACCCTAGAGAAAATAGAGATCAAATCATTTAGTACCTTGTTAGACCTCAAAATAAAATCTATAAAACAAAAACCCCATTATAATTTCAAGAGAATTCCAAAAATTTAGAAAATTTCTAGAAAATTCACTAATTTGTGCCTAGAAAGTCAATTTTATAAAGAAAAATAAAATCACAATAACTCCTACAAAAATGTTGATAAACCCATAATTTTTCTATTGTAGCTTCCTTAGATATTGGATTAACTTTTGTACAAATCTTGTAGAAAATTTTATAGCCATTTGGAAGATATGACAAAATCTTTGAAACCTAGTGAATTGTCCAAAAAATGGAAAATTTGCAACAAAAAGTTAATAAAACCTACAAAAAGAAAGCTAGATCAAAGGATTCATGTTATATCCACCAATGTAGTTAGGGAAAATTAGATATAAAACTAAAACAAAAAAGATATTAAACAACAACTAGCATAATAGAGTACGAGCAAGCATGAAAATCAAAATAACAAGTGAATTCAAATGCAAATCTATGCTAAACTTGATTTATCTCCATTGCTCTTCTCCACCTCGCATGAGAATGCAAGAATTTTAAGGTTGCATTGATGAAGGAATGCTGGTTGCTCACTATTTCAACATAACATTGATATGAAATATTATAGAAAAAGATAAATAGATAGATGAGAAGATTGAAAGAATTTTGGCAGAGTGACTATACTAGAAGAAGATTGATCTCAAATGGCATGTGTGAGGCTAGATTTATTGGCAAGAGCTGATATGATTTGATCGCTAAGATTAAAATTCAATTATGTGATGTGTATGGCTAGGTTTAAAAGTTGATCTTAGAACTTATGACGTACATTAAGTGGGTTATGACATGAGGCTAAAATTAGGATGTGAGGGAATAAATAGAATTATTATATTCATTTTCAAGAGAAAAGTTTCCTATGATGCACGATGAATGGGGATAAAAATAAGATGTGAGTGGAAATCTCATAATTTAAAAATAAAAAAATTATTTAAATTATTTGTGCATATAAAGAGTTGTAATCAAATGACACATATTGCAATAGGGTAATAAGTGAGAAATTAATTTAAATATTTAATTTGAAATATTTTAAGGCATGTAAAGGGAATTAATTAAATAAGATTTATTTAATTAATTTGGAAGGTGATTAAGTGGAATAAATGGGATAAGTGGGATAATGTAATGACCTAGGGAAAAGTATTACAAGATGTCTTACAAGGTCATGTATCGACTAGGTAATGTTATGACATGGAGAATTTTGGGTGTCAACATATTCAATTCATCCACAATTAGACCTGATAATGACCCTAAATGAAAGGCCTATCCTTTGATGACCAAGACATTTCCTGTAAAACCCAACTTAATACAATCCAATGTTGATGTAGTAATGATAAATTTGGGATATCATTATTCCCTATGTTGAAAATACAGAATACTGAGAGGGGGGTGAATTAGTATTCCACAAACTAATAACATAATCCACTTATTCATTATTACCTTTTTGACTAAATCAACAAGAGAGAACATAAAATCGAGTCAATGCAACATGTTGATAGAAAAATTTGACAAGCAATATCCTTATGCGAAACTTAGTTAATGGGGGACCAATTTCACTAAACTGAGTGACCTCCAAATTTTTAAAGAATTTGGCTCCTTTTGTAGTTGGGGGGTTTTGGAATGGGAAACAAAAGAAGATATAAAGAATAAATATCTAACCTAATGTGCTACACCAAGATGTAGGTGTGGGCACAATAAATCTCTCTTTCAAATGGTATTTAAGGGCTTGTTCAAAAATTTGCATATCCTAGAATAACTTAAATCATAGATGAAAAATGAAATAATCTATTCAATATCATAAAATAACTCCCATACACATTTACTAAAAAGAAGAATCAAACACATGGTCTAAATCAGCAAACCTATATTGAAATTATAGAATTTTTGCAAATAAACTACTTAATACAATAATGGCATAGTATAATGTTTTGTTAAATAGCTAAAAAATAGAAATTCCAAACAAAAAATGGATCAGTCTTTGATCCTTAATACAATAATAAAAAACAATACAAAAGGCAGAGTGTCCTTTTCAAAAAAATTCTATGTATGTTATGAACTCCTTTTCAAAGAGTTGAAGCATTACTTATAGAGAAACATCCTACCACCTAAAAATGAGGAACACAAAATATTCATTTAGAATGAGAAATGATATCCATTGCAATGATCTCCCAAGGCCGTTGCAACAAAAAATATTCTGAGACATAGAATCTAGCTGCCTTCGAGCTAGATGCATCCCCTGAAAATAATGGATGTGGTCCTATTGTAGTAGTAGAATCCTATGTAGAAATGTGTCGCTCACCCACAAAGTCAATTAGGACACATGATGATAGGTCAGGTCTTATCATTGACAATTCCTTCCTTTCGATGAAAACCTTCATGGAGAAGTCTTTGCTACCAACACTAACTATGAGGTTTTCCAAAAATTCCCATTGAATGATGCTACATTGCATGTGGGTTGAGCTTGGTAGAGAAGCAAAGGAGAGTGGGCTCACAAATTCCCATGCTACTGAAATGTGGAAGCATGGAAGGGCTCGAGAGAGAAGTAAGGGAGGAAATATTTTCTAGGAGTGTGCAACAAACACATGGTGATATTGGGTGAAACTCTTCAAAAAGGAGCCCATAAACATTCAAATATATGGGGTGTAGATCAAGGCCAAGAAAAATAATATTATGAACCTGAAGGGAGCTTGAGGGATTTTTTTATATCTATAGCTTTTGGTGACTACTAGGGTAATTTCGCTAGTGGAACAAGGAACCCAAAAAAAAATTGGTTCAAAAACTAGAGCCTTATTCTATGGAAAACAAGTTAGAGGTTTGAGAGTGTGTTTTGCAGAGGAAGCCAATTAGCCTCAGATGGAATTGATATGCAATGAAAATTCTCTTACACTTCATGCAAATAGATTACTTACTTGAAGCAAAGCTCCATCAATATCCTAATCCCAAACTCAAGTTGAAAGAGTAGCAATGTTAATTGATGAGTAATGCCTTCAATATCCATGACAGTAAGGGGTTGATTGAAACCTTGGAAAGCAAATAAATCTTGTTGCTTCTCCTCAATATTTGTTACAATATACTCCACTGTGGCTACTAAATCATTAGAAAGGAAAGCCAAGGGAAAACCCTTTTGAGTTAGCTAGGAGAACTTCATCTGCA
>VDFB02359202.1:0-45641 GCA_007258455.2 Sequoia sempervirens
ATATTTGTCAAATTTGGGGATTTCAAATCCCTTGGGGAATGGTTTCATCACTAGGATCCTATCAAATGGATAGGGACACAAGTTGCTTAGTGTTTTCGTTGTTCGCCCTGATTGAAGATTAAGCACTTGTTGCAAGAGAAACCTGACTTGTGTTGTCACATCATTTTGCGGATCAAGAGTGGGATGAAAGTTTTCTGAGGTGTTTATGATCATGGGTTGGATGATGGGTGGGGTTGGTGATTGCTGTTGATGGTATCACGTATGTTATGGAGCTAGGTATAGGCTTCCACCTTTGTATGAACAACTTGTTGATGATCTTACTGTGTTATAAGATTTGTGCTTGTTGTTGCGCTTGTTGTTGTTCCAACAAGACTTGTTGTTGTGCTTCTTGTTGTTCCAACAACGCTTCTTGTTGGGCTGCCAATTCTACTACTTCTTGTTGCTCTTGGTATTGCTTTAATGCTTGCTGATATGCTTAAAATTGTGTTGCTTGTCTTTGTGCATTGAGTTATGCTTGATATTGAAACTTGTCACGCTTGTCATTTGGAAGCTTGTTTTCTTGTGCCACTTGTTGTTGTAATAGGGTTTGCACTTGAGCAAACTTTATTAATGCTTGCAGATTCTGTGTAACTTGGTGACTTGTTGTTGTTGCAATAATCTTGGGCTTATTGCGCTTGTAATGCGACTTGTACTTTACTTAGGCGACTTTGTCTTGACTTAGAAATGCCGAGTAGCTAGTTATTCGACTTTTTTGTTTTTGAACTTATTTGGTATCCTCTTTGGAAAGTAACTTGCAATCTCTTGCTTGTTATATTATTACCCTTGATGTGGTGGAAGTTGAATTGGTGGTGGGAACTGGTGGTGGATTTGGAATGTAGGTGATGTTTGTGAAGGAATTATTGTTGGTGTTTTGCGTGATGGATGGTGTTGTTGATGTGATTGGTCCTTGAGAGACCATGCTTTGTGATGTTAAGGGGGTGTTTGATGATGTTGCAATTGCTTGTGCGTTTGTCGTCTGTTGTTGCGATATCAATGACAAATTTTGAGCGTTTGGCATAATGCTTTGATGGATATTTGGGATAGTGGTTTGATTGATATTTGGTAGAGGGGGAAGCCCTAAACCAAGGAGTGATGTGGATGATGATGGAAATGGTGGAAGAGATGGAAATGTGAGGGGTGCAAGTTCTTGTGAAAATGTTGTGGTGTCAAAGATGCCCTCTGGTCTGAACATATCTCCCTCCCCTTGTGAATTTATGAGGAGGGGAGTTTGGGGTGTTGCATGAAAGTATGATGATGATGGATCATGATGGAAGGTGAGAGGAACATTCATATGTAATGGGTTTTCGGATATGTTTTTTTCTAAGGTGGTGTTTGCATCCAAGTTTTGATTATTAACAAGGGGGTGTGCTTGAAGAGCATTGAGGAATGCATTTCCCTTGTTAACGTTGGGTTGGGTTGGAGCAAAATATGTTGTGATTTGTGGAATGTTTTGCGTGATGTTTTGGGATGAGGGTGTAGATGAGATGGGGATGGTGGATGAGATTGGAGGAAATGATGCCTCCACTATGGTACTCACGTCAAAATACGAAGGTAGTTTGACCCCTTATTTTGCTAGTTCAAGCATGTATAACGAAGGGTTAAGCCTCATCATGATGTTGATGATTCTATGGTTGTCCGGGTTTTGGAGCATTTCAGTTATTTCTTCATGAGGCATTCCAAGGGTAAGATCTTCTCCTTGGTTTTCCTCTTGCGGATTTTGGGATGATGAGATGGTTAATGGATTGCTTGACTTAGCGGGATTTATCTCAACATTTGTTTGGATAAGATCACTTGAAGCAGGTGTTTCTTTGTTGGCTTCCATTCTCTTCTTGTATTGAGATCTAGTTTGAACCATAAAACAAGGATCAATTTTCAAGAATAGGAGAGATGAACCTCTTGATTCTTTGGATTGATCTTTATTTTATGTCAAAGTAAATTTTTTTTTAGGATATCTTTAAGGATCAAGAGATGATATGGTGATGATTTGAGGGATGCCCGATGTGGATGTTATGGTCTTTTGATCAATCTTGGTGAGAGATGATAGGCTCTCTGGGACTTTCAGATATGTTTTAGATTTTAGATTTTGATTTTCCTTTTGAGTTTGTCCTTGATCTTGATTGGTTTTGATTTGGTTTTGATTTTGAACAAAAAGACCCCAAGATGTTGGATGATTTATCTAAGGGATAGCTTTATCCAAAGGATGATGATTTGAATATGTGTAGGGAGAAGGATGCATCTACCCACACCTATTCAAACAAGATGATATTTTAGCTAAGCATACGAAGAAGGATGCATCTACGTATACCAAGCTAAACAAGATGATTTTTGATGACTTTGACTAAGCATATGCAAAAGGATGCATCTACACATACCTAGCCAAAAGGTGATTTTGATAATGTTTTCAAGGATTTAGTCTCAAGGATTTGATGATGTTTGAATTTGCCCAAAAGGCCTAGCATTTAAGGGATGATTTCAAGATTTTCCAAAAGGTTATGGTGAGATGATGTTTGTTTTGATGTTTTGAAGGATGGATGAAAGGATTTTGATTTACTTTTGATCCTAAGATGAACCTAAAAAGACACTTTGTTTTCCTAGACCTAGGTATTGAAGAACATGCAAATGCTTCCTATAGACCTTTGTGACCAAAGAATGATTTAATTTCTGGATTTTGAACCAATGATCTTTGCTTTGGATTTTGGATCTTTTTGAGAAATCGTGAGTCTTCAACACACATGAAGGTTCATTTTTCTTCGCTTTGCTTAATGGCTTTATTTTACCACAAACACTTTCTTTGATTAAGTTTTCAAACTAAGATGTCCAATGTCTTAATTTCTTCAAACCCCACAAAGTATGTTATGTGGAAATTCGATGAACTCAAGGCAAGGGTTTCCCTATAGTTTACTTAAGAAGACAAATCGAGATATTTAGAAACCTCTAAGGACGTGAATCCCAAGGGAAAGCAATAAAATATAGATTGAGTCAATGGTATTTGTCTCCAAAAGGGTTTGAAATTTGGATGATGTTAAGTGTTAGTTTTTGAGATGTTTTCGACCAAGCAATATATTTTGTAACCCAAGAATAAGTACAATTCTATGGATGTGTAAGACAATATTTGTTGGATTCCCACTTGAACAAGTCTAGCTACGCTTATCTTTAGTGAATGGTTAGATGCTTGACCCCACTGGCTCCCCTCCACGACACTCACTTATACGGGGCAGCAAAGCATCAACACCCATGAAACTCCCATGGCATGTTTTCCATTTCTACTAAAAGATCGTAAAAGTGTGGGGCGGCTTTAGAATGACCATTCTTACCAACAAATAGATTAAAGTTTTACAAAGAATTCCTAAGCACATGGTTTTAATAAGGTTTCGTTGGTAAAATTGATCCATATAGCTAGAGTCCCCTTCCGGATCCATCTTTAGAATCAGCTATGATGATATTAAGTTTACTCAATACCCATTATATCTAGAGTTTGGGAAATACTCTTGGCTTTAGAGTGTTACCGTTGAGTCATTCCCTTGGGTGAGTACTTTTTCCCCAAGGCAGGCCCTCTAGGATAAACAAAAGCGAGTGAAAACAAAATCCGTAACTCGATCAATCTTTGATGGAAACAAAGAGAGAGAATATACGCGAAAATTCCCCCACTCACACTCGTACAAGATTTTGTTCAATTTTAAACCTAAATCGAAGTGTGAAGGTGATTGCTTTGTCTCACCCTAAAGTCATGAAAAAGGGATTTTGACTCTCAAGATTGCTATAAAGCGCGAGAGAAGTGCATACGTCCTTTTTCAAAGGCTTTAGTTTAAGTAAGCCATCACGAAAAACAAAGTTGCACTTGTTCTTTTTAAATCCACAAAGCAAAATGTGAGTTCTTTTTAAGCACCAAAATACAAGTGAAAGACATTTGTTCCATTTTTTTTTTAATTCTAGAAACAAAATCTAGTATGTTGTGGTCCTAATGTTCATTTAAGCCTTTGCAATAAGAAATTGAAAGATTCTTTTTAACACCAAACAAAAACTAGTGTCTTAAGGAAGAAAAAGATAACAATTTCTTAACAAAGTGTTAAGCAAACACTAAAGTGTTTAAAAACACTTTTATTTGATGAAACATCCTCCTCATGCTTCTCCTTCTTTTGATTTCGATTTCCCACCTACAAGGAAGAAAAACCAGTCAGATTCTGGAAAATACAGAGACAAAAAAATAGAAAACAGAGAACAAATTAATCATTAATCAAATAACATGTGCTAAAATTTAATTTTCCCTTTTTACTCCCTTCCAGTGTCGCAACTCATGACTGCATCAGAGTTTGATTTCCTAGCGGTGCCCTCACAGCACTGCTTGCCAGTCAGCATTGCTCTGTATCGGGACAAAGAGCTCAACTGCGTCGCACTTTTTGCCCAGCATCGCAGTTTCCTTTCAGCGTCACAGTTTGATTATTTTTTGAAAATGTCTATGAGTCAGTGAGCCTAGCAATGGAGTTAGAGATTCAAATTTTCTTGGTGAGACGAGTCTAGCATCGCACTTTGAGTCTCCTGTGGTGCTATATAGCGACGCTGAAGAGACATCAGCACCAAAACAGTGATGCTGAGCTCCCAACATTATAATTTTTTGTGTGAGGAAAAAACACAAAATTTTTGGGAAAATATGAGAAAGAATGAAGTATCGCCCTCCTTCTAGCGCCAAATGTGCGAACCCCAACCTTGGTACCTGCAAAACAACAAGAACAAACAAGTTAGACAAGAGATTGCAAGCCATAAAGGATTTTAGAATCCATTTACAAACTCAAAGTAAGAAAGAAAACAATGAAAAACATGATAAAAAGAACAAAATAGATTGAATCCTAATTTAAATGTGCAAACTCATGATCCCACGGGGGAATTGGTGCCAATTTGATGTGAAAATTGGCCATTTCCCAATTCCTAAAATGCAAACTTGATGTGTTGAAGATGATTGATCCACTTTGTTGGTGAGAGATGAGTGCTCCAAGCCAAAAATCTGCAAAAACCTAGCTATGAACTCAAGGATAATGGATGAAATTTGAGAGATATTTGAGCATGGTAACTTTGCATAAATTGTGGATGGTCAAATGAGGAGATTAGCCTCTTATTTATAGAATTCCAAGATAGATGAATGTCTAAATTTGAGCAATGTGGGATAACATTCATCCAATGGCAAGATGCCACTTGTCAAGCTATGAATGAATGGAGGATGTGCAAGATTTGGGGTTTGTGCCAATAAATGCATAATTTTGAATTTCAAATTTGTTGAAATGACATGTAAGAGGGAAGGGAAAATGCAATAAATGCCACTTGGCTCAAGGCAAAGGACATGTAAGATGAATTTATTGCCTTGTTGGATGTACATGTTGACTTGGAATTTTTGAATTCAAATTGAGAGAATATTCCAAAAGATGCCTTGTGAGGAAAATAGAGATTTAATAAATGAATTAAATCTATTTTCATGTGCAACTTGCATTATCTATAGGATGGGACATGAGATGAGATTAAATTAATTAAGGGTTAATTAATTTAATGAGAGAGGTTAGATGATGTGATCTATTTGACTCAAATTTATGGATTTATTTAAATCAAATAAGAGAGGAATATTATAAGAGGCTAATTAAATAAGGATTTTGATTTATTTAATTAAAAGAGATGGTGTTAGACTAAATAAAATAAGGTTTTAATTTATTTAATTTAATGGATAGATTTTAGAGATTTAATCAAATAACTGATTATTTAATTAAATAGGGATAATTAGATCAGATGGATTGATTTAATTAACAAAAGAGATTGACTTAATAGGATAAAATGATTTATTCAATTAAGGGAGGAATACTGATGAATTTAATCAGATAAGGAGATTTGATTAAATGGTTAGATCGAGAGATGATTCAGGAAGAAACAATGTTAGTAAGTCAGGATCAGTCTACCCACCGATGTGATCAATATATTTTACGTGTCTACAGGGATGATGCTTAGATTTGGCATTATAGGTTGAAATTGAACATTGTTGTGTTTGGGAATCACATTGTCTTGATTTTTCATGGTGTTATCTTGACTTGGGTCAATACATGGAGTCGTTAACATCTTGTTTGGACTTTGAACAACATTTGTATGATTCACAAACATATTTATCCCAAAGTTTTCCAAGTGTGGATTTGAAATGTTCATGTTTGGAAAACTTGTACTTGGTATATTCACATTTGGTATGTATGGATATGGTGGGATAATGTTGTTCGTTTGAAGACTCATGCATTGATTGTTCAGTTGATAGATTTGTAGGTTTGGTCTTGGATTTAAATCTACCATCAAGAAAGGTGTTTCAAACTTTTGACTGGGCATACTCGCATTTGTTGTACCTTTGAGGTTTGTAGGAGATAATGATCCCATGTATGGATCATATAAATGTGAGTTTTGATAACTAAGTGGCATTATGAGGCTTTGATAGTTTGGTTGACTTGGATTACTCATGATGTATGGATCTAGTTTATATTCTATGTTCTTCTTGTGTTTTGACCTTGTTGACCTCTAAGGGATTTAGGACCAATGATGAGATGAAGGATGAAAGGGTTGAATGATATGGATGTTGAACTTTTAGGAACTTTGGATCAATGCTAGACTTTAGGATTTGATTTTGATTGTTTTGATTGGATAATGAAATTTGTGAATCCCAAGATGTTAGATGTTATCTTAGGATGAACTCGTTCAAAAGGGTGATAATTTAACTAAGTATGTGAGGAAGGATTCATCCACACACACGTAGCTAAACAGATGATTTTGATTTGGTTTAGGGATGTACCCAAGTCTAGACAATGATGTTTCCAAATCTCTTTGGATAGATGTTTGGGATGGATGTGGTAACAGTTGATCCTAAATGAACCTAGGAGAACCTTATTTACAGACTAAGATAACAAGAACATGCTTTTCCCTAAGAGTAGTTCCAATTAAAAGAGACCAAATGTTTTTGAAAACCATATATGATACAAAGATACCAAGCACATGTGTGGGTCCAATTATTTCTTATTTTCTTAATGGGGATTATTTTATCCTGAAACTCTCTTGGTGTAACTTTTCAAACTAAATGGCATCAATGTCCTAATTTAATTCTCATCCCTAGAAAGTGCATTATGTGGAAATCAAGGAAATCAAGGAAAAAGTTACCTATTGTTGACTTTAGCAAGCAAATTGAGATATAAATCCAAGCACTTAGAAACCTCTAAGGATAGAATCCCTAGGGAAAGTAATACAACTCGGATTTTGTCAAATATATTTGCTTCCCAAAGGGTTTGAAATTTGATGACAATGTTGAATGTTTGTTTTCCTAATGTTTACGATCAAGAAAAGTGTTTTGTTTCCAAGAACATGCACAATCCTATGGATATTTGAGACAATATTTGTTGAGTTCCCACTTGGACAAGTCCAACTACGCTTACTTTCAGTGGATGGTTAGATGTTTGACCACACAGGCTCCCCTTTACAATGCACTTGCTTCTCAGGTCAACCAAGTATCAGTACCCATGAACATCCCCTTTATAGTGCACTTGCTTCTTGGGTCAACCAAGCATCAGTACCCATGAATCTCCCGTGGCATACTTTCCATCTCTACTAAAAGCCGTAAAAGTGTGGGGCGGCTTCAGAATGACTGTTCTTGCACCAACAAATAGATCAAGGATTTTGGCCTTTTCTAAACAAAGGTTTTAATGTGGGAATTTCATTCGTGGGGGACCATCCATGCGACGAGACACCACTCTTTCCCTTCTTGTCGAAATAATCCTTGTGATACTTGCCTTTCCTCAAGTACCCACATTTATATACCAGTTGGAAGTTGCTTGGCTTTAGCGTGCTCCTAGTTGGGTCGTTCCCTTGGGTGATTACTTTTTCCCACAAGGAAGACCCTCTAAGATAACAAAAAAGTGAGCAAACACATCCGTAGTCTGATCAATATTTGTTGAGAAACAAAGAGAGAACATACATGATATGTTCCACTCACACTCGCAAGATTTGTCAATTTTAAACCCAAATTGAAATGTGGAGGAAATCTTTTTGACAAATTAATATCACAAAAAGACTTTTGATTCTCAAGATCGCTATGAGGTGTGAGAGAAGCGCATACGTCTTTTAGATGATATTACTTTGTGAAAAATATTACAAAACATGGAAGCACATGTTCATTTTAACCTTCAAAGCATAAATGAATTCTTTTTAAGCACCAACTTTGAAGTGTGAAATTGATTGTTTGATTTTTAACCAAATCCAAAAGTTAAGAGAGTTTCTAAGTTCAATTTTAGCCCAATTTTGAAAAAATCAAAACAATGGTTGATTTTAAACCCAAATCTAAAGTGAGTTGTCCTAAAATAGAAAACAAAAGTAGTAATGGATGCTTCAAGTTAATAAGCATTTAAAAATGCTTTTTTCAAGTTCAATGCTTGATTCTCCAACTCAAACATTAATTCTTTAAAGAGCATTCCCTATGCTTCAATTTTTTTGAGTTCCATGTGTAAAAGGAATCTGCAAGATAAAAAGACAAACACGTGAGAATTAATTGTTAAGAAATAATTCAGGAAATAAATATTGATAGAAAATCAATTTCAATAGATGTGTAGTCAAGGGAACTTAAATATGATTTCTAATCAATAATCTTTCATTGTGCTTTCCAAGAAGATAAGATTGTAAGATCTAATCAATGCAAAGAAATTTTAAAATATTTGCAAACCCCGCTAAAAGTAAGCATACGAGTATATGTCAATGCAATTTACTCCTCTGCAACTCTAGACCCTCGGATTCAAAATCTTCCATCAATACTCTTACAGTTCGTATCTTAGTTGTAAAGTCTAGAGTGAAATGTTGTATCCAATGTTATAGGTGAGATTGAAATTAAACACAAAAAATATGGCGTTATGCTGAAAGAATTGGCATAAGAATAAGGTATAAATAACACTTTCATATTCCAAAACAATAGTCAACAAATGTGGGCACAATTTACTCCTCTTTCACCACAGACCCCTCTTTTCCTTTGCTTATTCATCGTTGATTTGATTCCTTGTTTTGGGGACCTGTCATTATTCTTTTTGATTTTTTGTTTTTACACAACCAGATGGGAAACAACGTGCATATTTCCTAGGTTGGGATCATCTACCTTCCAACAAATAAATGCATTGATACTTTCAAGCTAATGCAATTGGCATGTGAAAAACTGTGCCCACAACCCATGACTAGCATGTAATGATTACAGGACCTACGCCAAAAAAATATTTGTTGAAAAGGCGTAAGAAACATTCAAGTTAATGCAATCAACATGCATAAAACTGAATTCCACAACATTTGATTAGTATTCTCTTTGTGCTAAAAAAAAAGCACTTTGTAAACTGCCTATGCCAAAATGGAAGCATAGAGAGGGCACGTCGAATCAGAAACAACTATGGCTGCTTGGTTGGTGAACTAGAGCGCCATCACTCAAGATTATGCACAAATGTGTTCTTTGTGGGTGCCAAGGTAAGCATTAAATAATTTTTCTTTTATGAACTTCTATTGAAATGACCAGTGACTAAACGACTGTCAAAAACTTTCAAATTAATGCAATTAGTAGGCACATGACAAAAACAACGAATAAAGTCTTTTGAAAACTTTCAAGCAAATGCATTTGGCAAGGCGTAGGCCTCCCTGTTTATATCATGATAAAATGAGAATTAACAAATAAAATAAAGCATGAGTGTAGGCTCAGTTAAGTATACCACAAGAAACATCACAGGCTTACACAAGCAATGTACATGTGTGAGATAATTGCACTAACCTAGGATTGAGAGATGTACATTTTTCTTCCTCTGTAATGGCCCACAGGGAATGTTTGAATGTTTTGAGTTGAGTGAATGATGTGTTTAAAAAAAAAACAATGCTGGTATCATGTATGCAAATGTAGCAATATAGACAAGGCGCACGAACTTATCAACAACATGGCCCAAGAGAGGAACTTAGAGAGGGATCACACAAACCAAAAAGCAAAAGAAATAAAAAATAAAAGGAACCAATAAGATGTCCAGGCACGTGCAACTCTCTCAAACCCAAACTGATAGCAAAGCCAAACCCACTAGCCCAACCATAGGTGCCACCACCAAGACAGACGAGGGCTTCAAGGAAATCTTGTTGCAAAAACAAAAGCAAAGTTCCAAAGTGGCAAAGCCCACAACCTCCGAGCAGCCAATAGCCACTCTAGATCCCACGATGGCAAATTTCAAAATCTTTAGAATTGATGATAGATTATGAAAAAAGATGCTGATAAAGCACTGAGAAGTTGCCTTAATGCAGAAAACACGTCTCAACCAAAAAATAGGTGGTGCAACACTGTTTTGAAAAGACGTCTCAACAAGGAACTAGACTATTTGACATGAGGCCTCAAACAATATGCATGGCAGGGGATTGAAGGTAGAGATTGGACTTTCCAGAGTTCAAAAACTTGAAATCAAGAAAATAACCAGATTGTGCAAAATTGTGATAGCTTGCTTCCAACAATATAGAATTATATCACCAAGCTTACATATATTTTGTGTCCAAACTTCATTAGTTATTGAAGAAGAAAAAAACAATCAAAACAAACATGCTTAAAAGCATATTAAAAGCAGATTAAAATATACACCAATATGTGAGCATTATGCACATTTAATCTATTTGAAATGTTTAGCAGCAAAAGCTGCTTTTATATCAACAGTTCAACAAAAGCAATATTACACAAGACAAATTTAAGTGCTGAAATCAAGAAAAAAGATTGTGAATGCAAATACCGCCCTGTGTGTTATGAGTGCAAGTGTAGGTAACTAATGGTAAAAGTAAAACCCAATTTCTAGTAGATTTTTTAAGTAACAAATTTAAAATCCCTCTAAATCTAAACATTTAGAGATTACTTTGCAAGAGTATTTCAACTTGCAAAAGATAGATTTAAAACAAAAACAAAAACACATGGAGAGTTCCCTCTTAGCTGGCAGTTCCCACTTCCGTTTCAGCCCTATTTGTTAGAAATTAAAATAAGATTAATAAAATGAAATGGAGGCCGTTGAGAGGCCCTACGGTGGGTGCCATATGTGAACATTACTTCAAACAATGACCACAATTAGCTTAGTTAGTCAATTCAAAATAAGCAAACCCAAGATTCCTATGAAATACTTAACCATGCTAAAATATGCAAACTAAATAGAACAAAAACAACTAAATGCAAGCACATAAAAACATGATCAAACCCTATCCCATAGTGGATTGGTGCTTCTTTGATGTGGAAAGAAGCCATTTACCAATCCTTGATAAACTCCTGGATGATGGATGTGGATTCAAATGACTGAGATTGTGGAGGATTAATACAATAAAGGAGGCCTCTATTTATAAGAAAGTATGATGGAGGATTGAAAAACATGGAGGATGTGGGACAAAACATGAGCCAATGACAAGATGCCACTTGTCAACATGTCAATGGAGGAAGGTTGTGCACATTTTGTGTTAGAAGATTAATCTTTACTTGGTTAAGGTTATTTTTTAATTGTAATTTTTTATTAACTTGTAGGAATATTCCAAAGGAATCCCTACAAGTCTTTTGTCTTTTTGTCATCTCACACATGTGTGAGGATGACTTATTTTTAATTCCTTTATTAAGGAATATTTGTAACCACCTCCTTGAGAGGTGACACTTTACACACACATAGATGAATGGTGGCATTCATTGAGTTGGGAGTTACATTCTAACTCCTTCTTCTCACCTCTACTTATTGAGGTGCCTCTCCTCTCATTCTTTAAGATTCAAGCAAGCAAGCTAAGGCTGAAGCTCTCTCTCTCTTTGTATTATTCTTTAGGCATTTTGCCTCCATTCATAATATTGCAGTTTTTTCTTGTTTTTTCCCCTTAAAAAATTCTTGTGTCTCTCTTACTTTGGTGGTGCTTGGTTTGGCTACTTCAATTTATTTGGTAATTTCTATCCTTCAAACATTTTCTCTTTATTAGTACTTTCCATTTCTCTTTCCTATTTCCTTTCATGGTATCAAAACTTGGTATTACTAATATTTTGTGAGCTACATTGTTGAAGGTTTACCAGATTTTTCAGCACACCATTAGAGACACTCTCAAAGAGAAGAAGAGCTAGTGCCTAATCTTGGTTATTTTTTTGTCTTCTAACCTTTTTTTTGTGCAGGAATCTTAGTTTCCTATTGTTCAAATTTTAAATAATTTGTTCTTAAATCTATTTGTATATCTTGCAAGATTTTAGAAAACCCAATAAGGGTTTATCTTATTTTTCAATTTCCAATTTAAAGTTTATTTATTTCTATAATTTATACAAATTTGTATATTAGATTTGTAAAAAAATCATTTTTTTTTCTAACCCCTATGCAGGGTTCCTTATTTAAAGATTTCTAAGTCCTTCATTTAAAATTTCAAATCTATTTGTTTTGCATGCATATTTAATACTTTGAATCTTTTTTAGAAACTCTCAATAAAGAGGTTATATTTCAATTTTTTTAGATCTGTAATTTTTTTTTTTTACAATATTAGGCTAAATTTGTTAAAAAATTACTATATTTTACATTTTGTCAAAAAAATCAATTTTTTTTAGGATCTAACCTAGTTCAAAAACTTTTTTAGAAAAAGACTAATCTGCTTTTTTGCAAATCTGTAAAAAAATTCTGCATGTTATTATTTGCATGTTGAAATTTCTTTAAAAAATCAAATTGTTTTTGAGCTTTTGTAGAATTTTTAATTTTTAAATCTCAAAAAAATCAGCTATATCTATCTCTTTTTAAAAAATAAATATATAAATCAAAACCCTCATTTTGATTTATTTGATTAAAATATCAAAATCTAAAAAACACAATTTAAAAATTCTTATCTCTCTTTAATTCTACCCTCTGTAGTTTTTTTTTCACTATAATACTAAATACCAAAAAAATAAATTTCAAAAGTTATAAAAAAAAAACACTATTTTATCTTTCTTTTGAGTTTTGCCCACCCTTGAGGCTGCACGCCTTTCAGAATCTGCCCAATGACTCTTTCTCTCCACCCTGCCTCACCCGTGGCTCTCTTGTGTTGCGCTAGTTTTTTCCTTAAGCTGCACCCTTTGTTAAGTTTTCAAAAAACAGAACTTAAATTTTCTTTTAAAAAAAAATCCCGCCCATCTTCCCCGCTCATTTATTTTTTAAATCTTATTTTTTAATAATTGAAGTTTAAATATTCAACACTTTTTTCAAAATCTATCCAGTATTTTTTTTACTCAGCCATAGTTAGTTGATAACTTTACCTTTTCAGACATTTTTTGAAGACCTTACTTTTATTTATAGAGGGCTAATTTTTTTTGGGTTGCCATATTTCTTAAAGTTTTAATTTGTGCATTTCAATATTTTTGCAATGTCAACTTTAATTCCTGAAATTAAATTAACTAGTTCTAACTATCATTCTTGGAAGACTCATATTTGTTTCATTTTTCGTTTTAAACATCTTTTAGATGTAGCTACAGATCCTAAATCTAAACTAGGTTCGTCTGCATCCAAAGATGAAATCAAAAAATGGAATCTCAAAAATGAAGAAGCCCTTGGCCTCATAGGTATCTCCATGTCACCCGAACTTTATGTTCACATTGGGACATGTACAACTGCCTATGAAGCATGGGGCAAACTCAAAACAATTTATGATAGTACAAATGAATCAAGAAAAATTCAAATTCAAGATCAACTTGAAGATTTGAGGTATTCTGATTTTAAATCTATGGATGAATTTTTATTGAAATTTGATGCTTTAAATAGTCAATTGGATGGTTTAGGAGTTAAATTAGATAATCTTAGATTAATTCATCTTATTCTTAAAAAGTGTCTTCCTAGACAATTTCAGTAATTCATTACTAATATTCATGCTCAATTAGCCATTCCTTCTTTAGCTACTCAATTAACTTATGATATTTTTTATGATTTATTAAGACAAGAAGAGGCTAAGTTAATTCAATTTGGTACTCTTAAGTCTAATGAACATGCTTTCTTGTCTAATCATAAGCAAAATTTTAAACCTCATTCTAAACAACAACATTATAATTCCAAACCTCATTATAATAATGGCAATGATCCTAGAAAGTTTAACTCTTCTAAGAAACCACATTGCACTTATTGTAATAAGGATGGTCATTGGAAAAACACTTGTTTTAAAAAGAAAAATGAGAAAAAGCCTATGAAGCAAAATAATCAACAACAAAATAAACCTAATAATAATAAGTTTCAAAATAATGCAAATCAATCTAGACGTGCTTTTACGTGTAGTACTAATGTTTCTCAACCTCTTGAATGGGTTATTGATTCGGGTGCATCTCAACATGTTACTTCACATAAAGAAGTTTTTGAGTCTATGCAACCTGATATATCTAATGTTCCTCTTCAACTTGCTAATAATCATACTTGTAAAGTAGAAGCAGTTGGAGATGTGAATGTTCCTAATGGTAAATTGCATGATGTTTTATATGTTCCTGAATTAAAGACTAACTTGCTTTTAGTTGCTAAGCTTTTTCAAGATTATAAAGTAGAACTTTACAAAGATATATGCTATGTTATTGATCCAAAACAAAACAAGGTCATTGCTAATGCTAAATTAGACAATGATAATTTGTTCAAATTTTATGAGTTTGCTCAATCTAGATGCTCTTTAATATCTACCATTGATTTCAATGTTTGGCATGAAAGACTTGGTCATATAAATGCTAACAATATTGCTTTAATGCAAAAGCTTAATATGGTAGATGGATTTCCTAGTATTGTTCCCTCTAAAATTGTATGCACAGGATGCATGAGTGGTAAGATGCATAGGGAGCCCTTTCCACATGGTCAATCATGGAGGGCAACTCATAAGTTGCACCTAGTTCATAGTGACCTTTTGGGACCCATGGAGAATAACTCCATCCAAGGATCAAGGTATGCACTTACTTTTGTTGATGATTTTTCTAGAAGAACTTGGATCTATTTTCTTCATAGTAAGGATCAAGTTCTTGATATATTTTCTGAATTTCATAAATTTGTTGAAAGGCAATCTGGTTTTAAACTTAAAATTCTTAGAACTGATAATGGAAAAGAATATGTGAATAATGCTTTTAATAGTTATTTGAAATCATTTGGTATTAAGCATGAGCTAACTATTCCCTATACACCTCAACAAAATGGTGTAGCGGAAAGGAAGCATAGAACTATTGTTGAAATGGCTAGATGTATGTTACATGCTAAAAATATGTCTTATAAATTTTGGGCAGAAGCTATGTTTTGTGCTACTTACATTATTAATAGGACTCCTACTAAAGCTTTAAAGGATATAACTCCTGAAGAAGCTTGGTCTGGTAGGAAGCCCAATCTTAAGCATTTAAGGATTTTTGGTTCAATTGCTTATGTTCACAAACCTAAACAAAAGAGGCAAAAATTAGATGCTAAATCTTCTTATCATATTTTTGTTGGTTATGATGAACATTCTAAAGCTTATAGAGTTTATAATCCTCTTACTAACAAAGTTAAAGTTGCTAGAGATGTATGCATTGCTGAAAATGGTGTTCATGATTGTTCTAAAGTGCATAATATTGATTCTTCTCAAAATAAAGTTATTGTTGTGGAGGATAATCCTCAAGTTGAAACTCCTCTTAACCCTCCTAATGCATCTCTTACTCATAGTGATAGTGATGATGAAAATGTTGAAATCTCTACTCATGATTCTTCTTCTAGTGATGATACTCCTACATCTAAAAGAATGCCAAAATGGTTTAAAAATTTGTTGCAAGAAAGTGAGGATTATTTAGCTAAAAATCCACCTAAAAGAAGAAAGGCAAATTATTGTAATCATGCTTTGATGTCTAACATTATGAATTCAAATGATCCTCAAACTTATGAACAAGCTAAAGATCAACCTCATTGGCAAAAGGCTATGCAAGAAGAATATGATACTTTAATTGCTAATAATACTTGGGATTTAGTTCCATTACCTCAAGGTAAGAATCTTGTTTCATGCAAATGGTTGTATAAAACTAAGGTTAATGCAAATAATGAAGTTAGCAAGTTTAAAGCTAGATTAGTTGCTAGGGGCTTCTCTCAAGTTGAAGGATTAGATTATAATGAAACATTTGCTCCAGTAGCTAAGATGCCAACCATTAAATTAGTTCTTGCTTTAGCTTCTCATATGCATTGGCCTATTCATCAAATGGATGTTAAAAGTGCATTTTTAAATGGTGATTTACATGAAGAAATTTATATGTCTCAACCTTTGGGTTTCATTAAGGAAGGTAATGAAAATCTTGTTTGCAAATTGAAGAAATCAATATATGGTTTAAAGCAATCTCCTAGAGAATGGTATTCAAAGATCAATGCTTTCTTTTTATCTCAAGGTTTCATTAGAAGTAAAAATGATCCCAATTTATATATTAAGCATAGTGAAGATGATATTGTGATTATTATTTTATATGTTGATGATTTAATTATCACTTCTAGTTCTAACAATTTGATTAGTGATGTTAAGTCTCAACTCAATCAACAATTTCAAATGACTGATTTAGGCCTATTACATTATTTTTTGGGTATGCAAATTTGGCAAACACCTAAAGGTATTTTTCTTTCTCAACATAAATATGCTCAAGATCTCTTAGATAGATTTAAAATGAATGATGCAAAGTGTGTTTCTACTCCTTGTGAATTAGGAACTAAATTAATGGTTGATATGGAAACTCCTTTTGTTGATCCTACTTTATATAGGCAATTAGTAGGAAGTTTAAATTATCTAACTCTTACTAGACCTGATATTTCTTATAGTGTTGGATTGGTTTCTAGATTTATGTCTAAACCACAACAAACTCATTTTAAAGTTGCAAAAAGAATTGTAAGATATGTTAAAGGTACTCTTAATCTTGGTCTTTTTTATGATGCAAATTGTGATTTTTCTTTAAAGGGTTATACTGATTCAGATTTAGGAGGTGATCCCAATGATGGGAGATCCACTTTTGGTTATTGTTTCTTTGTTGGATCAGGTGCAATCTCATGGAATAGTAAGAAACAACAATCTACTTCTCTTTGTTCTACAGAAGTTGAATATAAAGGTTGTACAAATGCATCTAAAGAAGCATTATGGTTAAGAAGATTACTTGAAGACTTGGGTCTACCTCCAAAGGATCCTACTCCTTTATATTGTGATAATCAAAGTGCTATTGCTTTGGAAAAGAATCCAATTTTTCATGCAAGGACCAAGCACATTGCTCTTCAACATCATTTCATTAGAGAGCAAATTGAAGACAAGCAAATTTCTCTTTTGTATTGTAAAGGTGAAGATCAAGTTGCAGATATTCTCACCAAAGCTCTTTGTAAAGATAAATTTCTCTTCCATTGTAAAAATCTTGGATTACAACCCATTGAAGGGTTTGATGTAACCTCCCCAAGTAAAGCTTAAGGGGGGATGTTAGAAGATTAATCTTTACTTGGTAAAGGTTATTCTTTAATTGTAATTTTATTAACTTGTAGGAATATTCCAAAGGAATCCCTACAAGTCTTTTGTCTTTGTCATCTCACACATGTGTGAGGATGGCTTATTTTTCAATTCCTTTATTAAGGAATATTTGTAACCACCTCAAGAGGTGACACTTTACATAGATGAATGGTGGCATTCATTGAGTTGGGAGTTACATTCTAACTCCTTCTTCTCACCTCTACTTATTGAGGTGCCTCTCCTCTCATTCTTCAAGATTCAAGCAAGCAAGCTAAGGTTGAAGCTCTCTCTCTTTTATTTATTCTTTAGGCATTTTGCCTCCATTCATAATATTGGGGTTTTTTCTTGTTTTCCCCTTGACAAATTCTTGTGTCTCTCTTGCTTTGGTGGTGCTTAGTTTGGCTACTTCAATCTATTTGGTAATCTCTTTCCTTCAAACATTTGCTCTTTATTAGTACTTTCCATTGCTTTTTCTATTTCCTTTCATTTTGGTTATTGTGCATGATAAATGCTATTAATTTCAAATTTGAAATTTGAAAGTTGGCTTGTTGGAGGGAGAAGAAAGAGTCTTAAATCCCAAATGGGAGACATGTAAGAGACAATGTAAGAGGAGTTAATGCCATGTTGGAGGACAAGACACTTGGGAGGGAGAATTCAAATTTGGAGAATATTCCCTCTTGATGTCTTTTTTGAAAAAAAGAAGATTTAATAAATCAAAATAAATGATTTATTTGCACAAGTTGCAAAATCTAGAGGATTGGAGTGATTAGGATTAGAATTAATCATGGTTTGATTAATTTAAGTGAAGATTAGGTGATTTTGAATTTTGACTTAGATACTTAGATTTATTTAAATCAAATGGGAGGAAATTGATGCATTAGTAATTTAATTAAATAAATTTGATTTATTTAATTAAATGAGGACCATTTGAAGATAATTAAATAAAATTGATTTATTTAATTTAAGGAGGATGACTTAGGATTTAATTAAACAAAAGATGATTTATTTAATTAAAGAGGGAAAATGATGAATTTTAATCAGATGAAGATGATTAAAATGGTTAGTAGAGAGATGATTAAGGACGAATTGAAATGAGTGAATTAGGATTAGATGCATCTATATTTTACGTGTCTACAGGTGTACATATTGAGTTGTTAAAAACAACTCAATATTAATAGGAAATTTGTTTAGGTTGTTCCCTATAAAATAGGATATGAAAATCCTATAAATATGTAATTTGTATTTGAATGAGAATTGAAGAAGCACACATTATCTTGCATAAATATTATTCTAATTCTATTTGACTATGTCCCATATTTTCTTAACATGGCATCAGAGCGAATGCCTCTAACCAAGCATTGATTGCGATACTTCACATCACCTCCATCAAATGTTATGAGTATCATGTCCAATGACAATTGCGGAGGTAAAAACTACGAGGTTGAATACAAATGATTACCAAAAAATATACATGAGCTAGGTATTGTCAGGTTTGCTAATAATTGCATCTGGACTCATTACATGCCACCTTGACTATAACACATTAACATTATTGAAATATCACTATGTCAACAATTAATATTATAAAACCAACTAACTAACCAACCCAAACATCAATTCCAAAAATATTACAATACAATGAAGAAGCACCTGCTTGTGATATTGAATCCACCCAATTGATCCAAATTATGTACAAGGATCCTAAAGGCAGTTGAATTGGTCTTGAGGATGGTTATTATTTATCATCTAGTTATTTGTGATCTAGTATTTCTAAATATATTGGTAGGAGATGTTTTGTGTGGTTGTAAAGTTGTATTATTTTATTTAAAATAAGGATCGTCATCTTGTCAAGTTGTAAAAGTGTCGATCATTTCAAGGTGCATTATCGGTGGGATCTGACACCTTCAACTTTGTTTTGACCAAGGGGGTGTCAAATAGTTTTTCTTTAAATGGAGAAAAAATGTATATTAATAGAAAAATTTGAAGGTTCAAAATTTCACACATGGAAAATCAAGTTACAGTTGATACTTATTGAAAAGGATATGTGGGATATAGTAAGTGGAGCAACAACAAGGACAACTAATACTGATGAAAGTGCAAAATGGATTGTGAAGGATCGAAGAGTAATAGCTTTTATTGGTCTTGCATTGTCAGATGCATACCTCCGCCACATTGACTTATCAAAGACCTCAAATGAAATTTGGGATAATTTGAATACTTTGTTTGGATCAAAAGCATCAAGTGCAAAGATGGGCATAAAGCAAAAATTGTTCGGGCTAAAAATGATGGAAGGTGACAACATTGTTCAACATATCAATAAGTTTTTCTCCCTATTGAAACAACTAGCTAGGATAGATGCTAAAGTAGATGATGATGATTCAAAAGCTATTTTGTTAAATAGCATGCCTCCTAGTAATGGAAACATTCTTTTCACATTAAACAAAGTAGATGCCACCCTAGATGAAATAAAATCTACTTTGATTGATGAAGGAGCTAAGAAAATTGATTCAACTATAGAGGAAACTGCAATGTATGGAAAAAATAGGCCTAAAAATTCCTCCAAATATAGTTCTTCGACATCAAGGGGAAATCGTTTCTTCAAGAATAGAATTTTGTGCTACTAATGTAAGAAGAAGGGACACATTGTTATGAATTGTACTCAATGTGCCAAGGATCTCCTTGATTGCAAGTTAAATACAAATAAGACATTAGCTGTAGATGATGAAGAAGAATTCCTTGATGGGGTGGCTACTGAAGATTCTCCACACGAAGATAGTGAGGAGGAATATATTTTCTAAATAAATCAAAAGTTTGTAATTGTGATTGGATGTGTTTGTCCCTAATCACTATTGTTGGTTGTTTGTGAATGGATGTGTTTGTCACCACTCACAAGATGATGTAAATGATTGGATGTGTTTGTCCCAAATCACAAGAGTTGGTGATTATGATTGGATGTGTGTGTCCCCAATCATAATTGTTGTGAGAAAATGTGTGTGTCCTTGTTCATAACCTTGATGTTGGATAGATGTGTTTGTCCCTATCCAAACTTGATGTAAGACCTTGGATAGAAGTGTTAGTCTCTATCCTTGGTTCCATGAGTAGATGTGTATGTTCTCTACTCATACTTTCTAATGAGCTACTGTGTGTGGTCATCAAGTATTGTGATGTACTTTCACCCCATGTTCACACTAAGGGGGGGTGTTGGGAATTAGTGTTTACATAGGTGTTAGAAATTAGAGTTTACGTTGTTTTTAATAAGTGTCATAATATTAAGTTGTTGAGAAACAACTCAATATTAATAGGAAATTTGTTTAGGTTGTTCCCTATAAAATAGGATATGAAAATCCTATAAATATGTAATTTGTATTTGAATGAGAATTAAAGAAGCACACATTATCTTGCATAAATATTATTTTGCTTCTATTTGACTTTGTCCCATATTTTCTTAATAGGATATTGGGCAGTAGTTAACTAGGTTGGTGTATTGAGTGAGAATCATTCTACATACACAATCATAAGGATTCATCTCAATCTCAAAGGAATGTTTTAGACCAAGGAAGAATGTTGAACATGGCCTCTATTTTAATTGTGAAAATTCTCATTGTTGTGACTATTCATATACACTTTTTTTTTATCCCCATTTTTTTGCCTAGTTTAGAGGCCGTGCAATTTGATAAAATTCAATCCAAACATTTGGTAGAAGTAAACTAGACCCAAGAAACTCCCGATTTCTGTGAGAGTTCTCAACATTAATGAGCCTTTAATGAGTTGGATATTCTCTTGGATGACATGGATGCCATATTTTTTAATGATGTGGTTTACTAGTTTCTCTCTATTCCAAAATAACACTTATCTACACTAGCATAGAGTTATGTTGGCACAGGGTGAAAAATATCTATTGAATTTGTTGCAGGTGCTCTTCCCATTCCTTATTAAATATTATAATGTCATTTAAGTACATGATCATAAAATAATTTGTGAAGAGCCTAAGTGCTTCATTAATAATTTACATGAATGTGGTGGGTACATTGGTCATACCAAAGGGCACAACCAACCACTTGAACACGTCCTCCTTGTTCTTGAATCTATTCTTCCAAATATTAGATAGCTTGAAAAAAACTTGATGATACCAATGCTATTAGATTTCCACAATCCATATTATCATTAATTTTATGCTTTTGGATTTGATTGTGTGCCAATTTTTGAACCAACGTTTCATATCACACTTCGTGATCCATCATCAGGATATAGAGCTCAAGGAGATGTATAAATGGTTTGTTGCAGACCAAGCTAGCTTAAAAAGAAGAAGATAGGGTGGGGAGAGGATGGGGGGAACATGTAACATGAGGATCAAATTAGAAAAGACAAATTTCTATAAAAGGGGAAAGGAAAACCCCAAAAAATAACAACAATTAAGCATAATGAAAAGAATTGAAAAGCTCAAAAAAATTAAGGAAATTAGAGGGAAAAATAATTACAATCTTAAGGATTACACTTAAGAAAGAGGCAAAATATTTTAAAAAGCTAAAAGAGAATAAATTAATTAAACAAACAAGGATAATGAATAAGAATATTGACCTAAATGAAATGCTAAAAATATATATATATATATGTACATACATACATAAATACTACATTATAAGAGAACCATATATTATATAGTTTTTATTTTAATAAAGTTCTTGTGTTCTCTTATAATGCACTATGAAGATACATACAAGTACACAAGAAATAATTAAATACATACATACTGATGGAACCTGCAAAATTTTTATGTTCCATCTCAAGTCCTTGTTTCATCTTGTTGGGGCTGACATCTGAGGGCTTAGGGTTCTGCTTGTATCATTGTTGAAGGGTTATTGTATTGGATTGGAGTCCTTTCTTATGAAACCCTTGGCTCTAAATACTTGAAAAATAGTCTATTTCACTGTTGACTTCTTGTTGCCTATTGCCGGTTACTTTAAAAACATCTTATGTCATTCATTGTCATTGGGTAACCGGTCTCCCACACCTAGGTCCAAGTGTCTCAATTTTTATAAGGTTAAATAAAGAGCCTTTCTGGCCTTTACATCCTTTTCATTTTATGACTTAGGAGTTTTGAGCCCTTTCTATCGTATCATCCTAGAGGGTCCCCTTCATTAGAACAACTTACGAGCACGTGCTTAAAAGTCTTCACTTAAGTCCCATTGGTATTTTATCCTTATCACTCATTAATGATTACTTCAAAAGTGTATGTTTTGAATTGACGACAAGCGATGAGTGGTCTTTATTTGGTTTCACTCATCGCGAATAGTTGCTGGAGCTCTCGATATCAATGCGTGATGAGTGATGTTCCATATTTTGTTGAGGGATCGCTTATCGCTAATGTATTTTGAGCCTTGAGTATTGTAATAGCGATAAGCGATGTCCTCCAGCCTTATGTTCTTATTTTCATTGCTCATCATAGATGTTCATGAAATGATAAATTTCAAACAACGATGAGCGATATGATGGATTTCCCTTGCATCGCATATTGCAGATATGTTTTAAGTTCTAAGTTTTATATTAGCGATATGTGATACACAATGTCAAGTTATGAAGATCTCTCATCGTTAGTTGCTCATAAACTATATGAGGAGAATTAGCGATGAGCCATGGCTTGATGTTTTTGTACTTTATCACTCATCGCAGATTCATTCCAAAGCTTAAGTTTTAAAATAACGATGAGCGATGAGATTCTCTAAAAGGTTTCTTCTGCTAATTTGAAAAGATCTTATGTGATGTATTTTGTACCATTGATTTTCATGCAGGTGTACATGTCTTAATTTGGTCTCTTCACTGTATCTCTTGTCGCTAATAGGATCTGAGGTGCAAGGTGTGAATTAGAGATGTGCGATGGGGAAATGAACGTGATCAAAGGATGTGCCACAAATCCAAGGGTTGATATTTTATCGCATGGATGCTTGCATCGCCGATGAAGCTGATGAAGGACAAGATGCATTAGCGATAGGAAATGAATATTGTTGGAAAAGGCAATGTGGTAGAATCTTGTGGACATCGTATAAAGCAAAAAGGAAAGTAGCGGGATGGATGGAGAACCGTTGATCCGGATTTAAAACAAGATGATACAATGAACTGAACTTCATCACGGTAGCACTCTCATCGCTGATTCTACCCTAAAAATTTGGACGAGGCCAATGATGAGTGATGAAGTGTATGAGGGATTGTTCTCTTCAAAATTTCAATCATACGTACTTCACCGATATTAATGAAGGTGCACAAATTAGGTTAGCGATGCATGTTAATTGTCAGATCGCGTATGATTAATCAGGACTAAGGGAGGACATGGTAGTATTTGAGGTGGCATCACTGTTTTCTAGGAACAAGTTGCTAATGGCCGAAAAATGATGCTCATGATCGCCATAGATGAAGCTTTAAATGCTTTAAGATCGACGACCCAGATTCAAAGCCGAGCTGCTAAGTTATCAACTTGCTCGTGCAAGGAGTTCTTGAATCATTAATTCTTGCATGCTCCAAAATGTCTATTTAATGCAGATTGTTCGCTATTCATCTTCACCATCTTTCTAGTTTGCAGTGAATGTGAGGTGTGGGTTAGTGAAGAAGTGTGAAGGTGTTAATTCTCCCTGAGTTGAATAGTGAATGTTCTTATCCTGGGTGAGTTAGTTTTCAATTGGGCTCTCTGTTGTTCATGCTCTAGTCTATTTAGGAATTCCTTTTCTGGTACTTGGTGCAATTGTTTGGGTTTGTAGGTGTATTTCCCTACAACTTTGATTTAGAGTGTTTTGAATTATCAACTTCTATTCATTTTAGAGAGGGGAAAGACTAGTGTGCCAATTCAGCCTGTTAGGAGGTCTAGTTGGCTTAATGTGTTCAAGTGCTATGAGGATATGCCTGTAATTGAGCAAGAAAACTAGCCATCCCCTGAGGTTTCAAAGGGTAAGAGGAGGGATCGAGGTCATAAGAAGAAATCAATTGTTTAGAGAACATACAACTTGAGAAACAAGACTATTCCATAAGAAATGGTCAAGTTTAAAGGAAAGAGCTGGCTCAACCAATGAAAAAAGGCTAGGAAAAAAGACAAGTGTCATAGAGCCTTCCTGGGAAAACACAATTCTCCCATTGTGCTCTCTAATAGTCCTTCAGATGCTGAAGGTGACACTGACTTGGGATATGGCTAGTATCTTCTTTCTTTGGTGCCATATGGGAGCTCTGATGATGACATGGTGATGGTTCCTCCAATTTCGTTGAGAATAAGGAGTGGTCGAGTATTCTCTGATGCTGACAACTATGAATAGGGTCTTCTTGTTTTTATTTTTGATGACACCATGGTCTTTGCATAGGAGGTATTTGTTTCAATATGGCCGTGGTTGGCATTTTACTCTTCCATGCTGATGTGGAGGTCTTTCGGCTAATATTCAATATAGAATCTTTTTTGTTCAACATGGACATGGCAACACCGACTAATGGTATCTTGCACATGTGTTTTGTCTTTTGTCCTCCCCCATTCTCAAATGATTGTATGAAACCGCCTAGGGAGTTTTTTGAGGATGCGGTTGAAATTAGGTTTTTGAATTGAAATGAAATGAAATTGTAACTCAGCCGGATGCTTGTGGATTCCTTGTTTTATAAAGGGGATTTCATGGCTGAAGTTAGAGAGTTCAAAAATTTTGAGTCCGAAAAAGGTCTAGGTGAAAGCTATGCTCAGGGAGCAAATAGAATGTAAATAGACAAATTAGCGAATATATCAGAAGCCAGTCTAGGGAAAAAGTTATACTATATGAGAATATTAAATATAGTTTTACAAAGCAATATCAATAATGAAAGATAATATTAGTTCTAAAATATTGCTCTCCAATATATTTTTCTTCCAAATTATGAATGAAATTGTTAATTATAATTTCATTTATCTTCTATCATTTGCATTGAATGAATGGGTTTGTTTGCACTCCAATTCAATGAGTTGATTAAATGCTAAAATGATACCATTAGTTTGTGGGAAAGGGATATAGAATTTGGTAAGTAGTATTTTAAAAACACAGAGAGTTAGATGCTACAATGTAGCATACTGATAGTCCATTGATTTATGATGTTTAATTATAATAGTATTACTGATTGATTGCAAATTATGACTCCATTGTTCCCTTAGATAGGGCACTGATTGTTCTATTAGTTTATCTAGTGGTTGACTGAGCTAGTAGTGAATCTAGCTGGAGATTTAAAATGGAAGTGAATTCTTAACATACTTTAAATTACACTACACCAACCATCAAGTATTAGCGTATTCCCTAAAACAAATAGCAATTTCATAAGAGGTCTGCCAAGCCTTAGATGATGTTGGTTTCTTGAGGAATACATCTGTGTGAGGAAATTATCTTGATCAAGTTGAGATATTATGAACATAAATAGGAATACCCTCTTGGGTCTCACAGAGCCCGAAGAGAAGAAGTGAGGTTCTAAATGCCTCACTTAAGTGTTGGCCAATCCTCAACCTTGTTGATAATTGAGTTATGACAGATTCATAGGTAAGGACTGAGATTACGTTTGGTTCTTAAAAAATAACCAACAAAAATGGGGACTCTACTGGGGATTTACGTTGGAAAATATTTGCAGTACATCAGTTTGTCTTGATAGAGTCATAGAGGTTCTTAATACAAAGTTCTCACTAACAGTGAGTGGTGACTCTAAAGAACTTTGTACCAGTGAAAATATTGAAGGACAAAGGAATCTTAAAGTAAAAACAACTGGTGGAAGCGACTTCATACGGTTGAAGTTTGATCTTCTACAAAGGAGGTGGAGAATCTATGCAAAGAACCTGATAAAGTGTGATATCTTCCAATATATCTAGGTATTTCTCGTTGTTTTGACTTAAAAGAAGAAATAATTATGTATGAAAGCCATTTTAGCAATGTGGAAGAAATACTTTATTCCTAATTCAGTGAGTTAAAGTACTAAGGAATGGAATAGTGATAGTTATGTTGCATACATTTGAGTTGAAATTTGTAATATCTAAACAAAATGGAAGAAGTATGCTTATTTCTGTAGTGTGCCTTTTAAAGGTGTTAAGACATAAAACACATTTGAGTTGGGAATTTACTATAGGGTTAACATTTGAAGAGTAAGGTACAATAGAGATACACCGTTCCCCTATATTCTCTGGTTAAATATCAAATACAGATATGCCAGTCATGCAATCCCTAGAATACCCTCAAAGGAAATTCACTATTGAGAGATATTAGTCTTTAAGCTTTGAAGGTATTAGAGGTTTCCCTAACAAAATTCCTGATGATATTAGGAAACATGTACCAAAGTTTACAGGGAAAAAATCTGAGTCAACTTCCAAGCACTTAAATGCATTTTTAAAGATGTGATAGGTGATTTTGAAATAAATCATGAGAATGTTGTCATGAAGTTGTTTGCTCAGTCATTAAACGAGGATGCCCGAGACTGGTACTCATATCTACCAAAATGTTCTATAGTTTCATGGAATGATTTTATGATAGCATTTATAGAACAATTTGGTGAAAGGATTAGTCCCAATGAGGTAAGAAGAAGATTTAGGAAAATCAAACAAGATGAAGAAGAGTTAGTTCCTTCTTTTAATCTCAGATTCATGAAAGCAGTAAATGATATTCATGACTATTTGAGACCTAGTGATGCAAAGTGTTTAATTACATATCTAGGTGCTTTTGATAATAAAATGAGTTATTTGATAAGGGATAAAGAGCCTAAAACATTGCAATATGCATATTGTATTGCTATGGACATAGAAAATACTATTAAATACTCAATGATGAAAGGGTATATGGCTGCGAGTGTTTGTTCTCCTGGTACACATTATAAAGATGAAATAAATAGGAAAGAAAAGTATGATCAATGTAATGGTAATCTTGATGTTTCATTTTGTTCATTCTCACAACATATTGATCTTGAGCAAAGTCAAGATAGTTTTCAGAAGTGTTTAGATAATAATGATTAGGAATTGATAATTCAAAGATTGTCTAGTATGAAGAGGAGTAAAGAGGAATCACCATACAAAATACTAGCAAGGTTTATGGATTCTTTGTTAGAAATCCCTAAAAGGTTGAGACCTAAGGATTCAGTTTGCATTGACTTATTTTGTGACATCTATGAGCCAGGGCTTACTACCTTGCCTAGGGAATTAAAGCCTCAAAATTTTGATCAAATACTTGATTGGATCAAAATTGCTGAGGAAGCAAAGTATGACTATGAACAAACAGTGAAATTTCAAAATGGGAAGAGTGCTAACCTTAGTAACAAAGATCAAGAGTTCAATCAAAGGATAAATAGGGATGTATTTGAGGGTAAATGTATGCATAACAATACAAATGATGATATTGTCATATTTGCAAATACTGTTGGTGTATTATTTGAGGCTGATAATCAAGGTAATGAAGGTGAAAATTTTAATTACACTCATAAGGAATACAAATTTTTGTGTGAGGAAAACTTGAAAGCACCTTTATTGCTCCAGGAATTTACTGTGTCAATACTCATGAAATTTTTCCTTTACCAGTAGATAGACATATTGCAAATGATAGACTCTTGCAAAGTACTCTAACTATTCCAGAATCAGAACATCTTGATGATCTGATAGGTTTTAAATTTGAAGACAAGAGTGCTTATCTTCAGACTCTAGAACCTGATTTTAATGATGAGATGGGTACAGGAAGTCAACAAGGTCGGGTTTCTGAATGTTTACATGAAGCAGAAATAGGATGTGTAGATCTTGATACTGAGATAGACATGGTTGTTTTTGACCAATGTTCTATTGAAGAAGGAAATGAAAAAATATACTTAGAGGAATAGAAGTTAAGTCATCATGAATTAGTAGACATATCATTTGAAAACATAGTTTAAAACCCCACTTCTAATCATATCAATTCTGAGTTAGTTCATCCATATTTTGAAATTTTTTGTTTCTTGTTGAAAGATGATAACTGGGAAGAAGAATCAAATTATGATATTGGTCCTAAAACATAAATCATTCATGATATCTGGAATGATATAAATGATGCCTTTTATAAGAAGGATTTTGCTTTAAGAAAGAGTGAAAGTGCCCTAGATTACAAAAAATTGATCTTTCAAGAAAATGAAGTATTGGGCAGCATAATTGATCTATATTGTTTTGAGGCATATGAACACCAACTTGAAAAGGAGCAAGTGTATCAGTGTTTTTTGTTTACTACACAGGATGGATATGATGTTGATCCAAATGAATCTGATATTAGTCAAGTGGACTATGAATGTTTCACTTTTCCAAACCAATTAAGTGAGCATTCGATGAAAAATAATGATAAGTTGAATCAGGTAGAGTGCTACACTAATCATATATTCCAGTTAACACCTGGTTACAACACAGAGAGGGACAAAAATGAGAGAGATAAGTGCAAGATCAGGTACAAGTCTCTAATGGTTGAACACAACAATTGCAACATGATCAGCTAGTGGACTCTTCATGGTATTGTTTTTAGCTTGGGCATGGTGCAAATGATGGAAAACAGGGTTTTTGACAGAGGTAAACACCAATTTTAAGATTGGTCTGGCCTTGTATCTTATATAAATACTGTACACATGCTGTTTAGTTTTGGTTCTCTTAATTTTCCTTGGTTTTTGTTTTCTGTTCTTGGTCTGCTTCACCTGAGATTCTGGATTCTTGCTCTGTTCATTGAGGAATAGACATCCCCAATTGGAGCCACTAATGGAACTTGCAAAATTTTTATGTTCCATCTCAAGTCCTTGTTTCATCTTGTTGGGGTTGACATCTGAGGGCTTAGGGTTCTGCTTGTATCATTGTTTAAGGGTTATTGTATTGGATTGGAGTCCTTTCTTATGAAACCCTTGGATTTGAATACTTGAAAAACAATCTATTTCACTGTTGACTTCTTGTTGCTTGTTGTCAGTTACTTTAAAAAAATCTTATGTCATTCATTGTCATCGGGTAACTGGTCCCCCAGGCCTAGGTCTGAGTGTCTCAATTTTTATAAGGTTAAATAAAGAGCCTTTTTGGCCTTTACATCCTTTGCATTTTATGACTTAGGAGTTTTGAGCCCTTTCTATCGTATCATCCTAGAGGGTCCCCTTCATTAGAACAACTTACGAGCACGTGCTTAAAAGTCTTCACTTAAGTCCTGTCAGTCTTTTATCCTTATCGATCATCACTGATTACTTCAAAAGTGTATGTTCCAAATTGGCGACAAGTGATGGGTGATATTTATTTATTTTTGCTCATCGCGAATAGTTGCTGGAGCTCTTGATATCAATACATGATGAGCGATGTTCCCTATATTGTTGAGGGATCGTTTATCGCTAATGGATTTTGAGCCTTGAGTATTCTAATAGCGATATGCAATGTCCTCTGGCCTTATGTTCTTATTTTCATTGCTCATCGTAGATGGTCATGAAATGATAAATTTCAAACAACGATGAGCGATATGATGGATTTCCCTTGCATCATGTATCACAAATATGTTTTAAGTGCTAAGTTTTATATTAGCGATACACGATACACAATGCCACTATGAATATCTCTCATCGTTAATTGCTCACAAACTATATGAGGAGAGTTAGCGATGAGCAATGGCCCGATGTTTTTGTACTTTATTTCTTATCGTGGATTCATTCCAAAGCTTAAGTTTTAAAACAACGATGAGCGATGATATTCTCTGAAAGTTTTCTTTCGCTAATTTGAAAAGATCTTATGTGAGATGTCTTTTGTACCATTCATTTTCATGCAGGTGTATGTGTCTTAATCTGGTCTCTTCACTATATCTCCTGTCGCTAATAGGATTCAAGGTGCAAGGTGTGATTTAGCGATGTTTGACGGGGAAATGAACGTGATCAAAGCACGGGCCATAGATCCAAGGGTTGAGATTTCATCGCATGGATGCTTGCATCACCGATGAAGCTGATGAAGGACAAGATGCATTAGTGATAGGAAACGACTATTGCTAGAAAAGGCAATGTGGCAGAATCCTGTGGACATCATATAAAGCAAAAAGGAAAGTAGCGGGATGGATGGAGAACTTTTGATCTGGCTTTAAAACAAGATGATCCAATGGACTGAAATTCATCGTGGTAGCACTCTCATCGCTGATTCTACCCTAAAAATTTGGGCGAGGCTAGTGATGAGCGATGAAGTGTATGAGGGACTGTTCTCTTCAAAACGCTGGTCATATGTACTTTGCTAATATTAATGAAGGAGCACAGATTAGGTTGGCGATGCATGTTAATTGTCAGATCCTATATGATTAATCAGGATTAAGGGAGGACATGGCAACATTTGAGGTGGCATCGCTGTTTTCTAGGAACAAGTTGCTAATGGCCGAAAAACGATGCTCATGATTGCCATAGATGAAGTTTTAAATGCTTTAAAATTGATGACCTAGATTCAAAGCTAAGTTGCTAAGTTATCAACTCACTCGCGCGAGGAGTTCTTGAATCATTAATTCTTGCATGCTCCAAAATGTCTATTTAATGCAGATTGTTCACTGTTCATCTTCACCATCTTTCTAGTCTTCAGTGAATGTGAGGTGTGGGTTAGTGAAGAAGTGTGAAGGTGTTAATTCTCCCTGAGTTGAATAGTGAATGTTCTTATCCTAGGTGAGTTAGTTTTCAATTGGGCTCTCTGTTGTTCATGCTCTAGTCTGTTTAGGAATTCCTTTTCTGGTACTAGGTGCAATTGTATGGGTTTGTAGTTGTATTTCCATGCAGCTTTGATTTAGAGTCTTTTGAATTATCAACTTCTGTTTGTTTTAGAGATGAGAAAGACTGGTGTGCCAATTCAGCCTGTTAGGAGGTCTAGTCAGCTTAATGTGTTCGAGTGCTATGAGGATATGTCTGTAATTGAGCAAGCAAACCAGCCATCCCCTAAGGTTTCAAAGGGTAAGAAGAGGGCTCGAGGTCATAAGAAGAAATAAATTGTTTAGAGTACATACAACTTGAGAAACAAGACCATTCCAGAAGAAATGATCAAGTTTAAAGGAAAGGAGTTGGCTCAACCAGTGAAAAAGGAAAGGAAAAAAGACAAGGGTCATAGAGCCTGCCTGGGAAAACATAATTCTCCCATTGTGCTCTCTGATAGTCCTTCAGATGCTAAAGGTGACATTGACTCGGGATATGGCCAACATTTCTTTCTTTGGTGCCATATGGGAGCTCTGATGATGACATGGTGATGGTTCCTCCAATTTCATCAAGAATAAGGAGTGGTCGAGCATTCTTTGATGCTGACGACTCTGAATAGGGTCTTCTCCTTGTTTTTGTTTTTGATGACACCATGGTCTTTGCATAGGAGGTATTTGTTTCAATATGGCCGTGGTTGGTCTTTTACTCTTCCATGCTGATGCAGAGGTCTTCTGGCTAATATGATACAAAATATTTTTTGTTCAACATGGATGTGGCGACAATGACTAATGGTATCCTACACATGTGTTTTGTCTTCTGTCCTCCCCCATTCTCAAATGATTACATGAAACTGCCTAGGGAGTTTTTTGAGGATGCGGTTGAAATTAGGTTTTTGAATTGAAATGAAATGAAATTGTAACTCAGTTGGATGCTTGTGGATCCCTTGTTTTATAAAGGGGATTTCATGGCTGAAGTTAGAGAGATCAAAAATTTTGAGTCCAAAAAAGGTCTAGGTGAAAGCTATGCTCAGGGAGCAAATAAGATGTAAATAGATAAATTAGCAATTATATCAGAAGCCAGTCTAGGGAAAAAGTTATACTGTATGAAGATCTTAAATATAGTTTTACAAAGTAATATCAATAATGAAAGAGAATATTAGTTCTAAAATATTTCTCTCATGTATATTTTTCTTCCAAATTATGAATGAAATTATTAATTATAATTTCATTTGTCTTCTGTCATTTGCATTGAATGAATGGGTTTGTTTGCGCTTCAATTCAATGAGTTGATTAAATGCTAAAATGAGACCATTAGTTTGTGGGAAAGGGATATAGGATTTGGTAAGGAAGCAATATTTTAAAAACACAGAGAGTTAGATGCTACAATGTAGCATACTAATAGTCTATTGATAATTATAATTGTATTACTGATTGATTGCAAATTATGACTCCATTGTTCCCTCAGATAGGGCACTGGTTGTTCTATTAGTTTATCTAGTGGTTAACTGAGATAGTAGTGAATCTGACCAGAGATTTAAGATGGAAGTGAATTCTTAACATACTTTAAATTAAACTGTACCAACCTTCAAGTATCAGTGTATTCCCTGAAACAAATAGCAATTTCATAAGAGGTCTGCCAAGCCTTAGATGATGTTGGTTTCTTGAGGAATACATCTATGTGAGGAAATTCTCTTGATCAAGTTGAGATATTATGAGCATAAATAGGATACCCTCTTGGGTCTCACAGAGCTCGAAGAGAAGAAGTGAGGTTATAAATGCCCCAATTAAGTGTTGGTCGATCCTCAACCTTGTTGATAATTGAGTTCTGGTAGATTCATAGGTAAGGACTGATATTAACTTTGGTTCTTAAAAAATAACCAACACATACAAACATACAAGTACCTACACCTACACACATAACAAACATACATAAGGAAAGAATATAGAAGCAAACATACAAGGAAACAATGTATACATACAAACAATACATATACATAGTGTAATGTATGCATGTATCTTTATATGTATGTATGAAATGTATCATGCATGTCTCCATATTTGTATATTTATTTACCTATGTATATATTTATTTCTCATCTATATATGTGTTGTATTTGTGTGTATGTATGTGTAATTGTATTTTATAATGCTTGTTTGTTTTTTCAATTGTATGTATATATATTGTTTGTATGCATATGCTTTTATATTATTTCCTTATGTATGTTTGTTATGTGTGTATGTGTAGGTACTTGTATGTTTGTATGTATGTATGTCTGTATGTATTTAATTATTTCTTTTGTACTTGTATGTATGTATCTTCATAGTGCAATATAAGAGAACACAATAAATTTATTAAAATAAAAACCATATAATATATGGTTCTCTTATAATGCATTATTTATGTATGTATGTACATATAAATATTTTTAGCATTTCATTTAGGTCAATATTCTTATTCATTGTCCTTGTTTGTTTAATTAGTTTATTCTCTTTTAGATTTTTAAATTATTTTTCCTCTTTCTTAAGTGTAATCTCTTAAGCTTGTAACTAATTTCTGTTGGACTCAAGGAACACTGAGAGGGGGGGGGTGAATCAGTGTTCAACAAATTAGACTTTCAATTCAGATCTTAAACCATTTTCAGCACATAAACAAAAATAAAGATGCAAGCACATTAACAAGATGATCAAAACACCATAACACCAATATTTTTACATGGAAACCCTGTTAGGGGAAAAACCACGGTGGAGTTTAATCCACAATTTATACTCTGTTAAAAGTATGAATAAAAGGGAATGCACTTGCATTCAGGCACACTTCCTAGAGCTCACTGCTCGAAATAAGGAAGGCTCACTGCCTTACAAAATGTTTGTGATTACAACAAAAATTGAACTGAGAAGATAGCATCTACAAATGCTTGGATTTAGTTCTGGTGAAGCACATAAAATAGATTATGAACCTTCTGTCTGATCCTACAACTCACTCTGCTCTGCTCTGCCTTAATTCACAATAATCTTCTTCTTCTCAAGCAAAATTTACTCAACTGATCTTCTGATGTTCACTCATACATTTGCTCTGCTCTTTTCGCACATTCACACCTTCTCACTAGTTCATCCTCTTTCAAAAATGAATTACCGATCTCATATATATATCCGCTAGCAAAGATTTTAATCACTTAAGTCGGCTTCAACAAAACATGAAATATTCTCCAACAGTCGGCTCAAATTACAAGTTATATTTAATGCACACCCACAAAGGTCGGATTAAGACATAGCTAGGGCCCAAAACAATATTCTCAAACTTAGAAACAATTAAACAACTACTCCTTACACATCTGCGACACACTACATTCCTTGAGTCGGCCACAATGAGCAAATAAACAGAAAATCATTCTATTGAATCTCCTAACTCGTACATCGATTGCTACAACACCACAAAAAATATGAATAAGGTAACATACATGCTTAAAAAAATTTCTTGGGGATCCACAACACAAAATGTTGATCTAGTGAAGCATACAGATCGACTAACTGACCAGATACCTTGTTCTTCATGCTTTCTGCTGGTAACACACCGTCTTTTACATTTCCTGCCAGTATAAGTAGATCCTGATATGCGGACCGAGATAATGACTTCAGTTTCCATCAATGACAACAATAGAAGCCATAAAAAATCTCCCCCTTTAGCATTGATGGCAACACTTAGTGAAAAATTACTAAGTGTCGGAACCAAAACTCAAAATTTCAAAACACAACAAAACAATGCTCCCCCTTAGAATGTCAAGAAATTTTTCACTGCTCTCCTCCCCCTTTGACATCAATGATAAAAATTTACTGCTTACTCTCCTTTTTCTAAAATTTACACTGTACTCTCTCACCCATTATTGATGCAAAAATTGATCAAAATTTGAGAAATTACAACTGTTGCACAAATTAGAAAATTATTTTATACTTATCCTTTATCTCAAAAGAAATTTCTTCCAAGCATCTACTGCAATCCCAATAATTATTATCAAACTGTTGTTTTCTGATGTCCGTTAATGATCTGAATGAGGGATTCTGGAATTGTAATCGCTTCTTCTAACTTCTCTCCTTTCTTTAGAATCTCAATTTGCTGCTCCAATCTGCATTCAATTAGATCCTTCACTTTCCAGAAAGTGTCCATAAGAGTGTTTATGGAAAAGTGAACCTTTGCATGCTCAGCCTACAACTCATGAATCTTTTTCTTGACCACTCCATCCTGGTCCTGAAACATATTATAATCCTGACCAATTTTGATCAATTCACTCTCAATTTGCTCCAACTTGTCCTTGTATTTACCAACCACATGGGTCCACCAAAGACAATAATTGTAGACCTTATTTGCTGAGTTAATGCATTGCCTTAACACATTCATTTTATTTTTTAGTTTGGAAAGAGATAGCCTAAACTGCTCCTTTAGATGTAGAATTACTTCTTCCTCTTTCCTGTCCTGAGGTACATAGGCCATAGCCTCCCTGATACATTCAATCAATTCTTCTGGAAGTACATTCTACAAACTTTCAAATTCAATGTTGTTGTGCACAAAGTATCTACCTAGAGTGTTCTCAATGAAGTATTGTTCATATGAGGGTCCATTTAACCATATGTCAGCAATCTTTTGCATTCCATCTTCCTCTTGAACAATCTGCAGTATCTTTGTTTTGAATAAAGCACCTTCTTCATCGCTTTCTTCTACTATCATCAAATCTGGTTCAACTGATTCCGGTTCATCTCTTGGAGTATAATCATGAAAATCTTCATCTGGTATATCCACAATTACTTGCTCTTTTCCTTTTTCTTCAGTTCTTGGAGATTTGTGTGATGGATAAATGCCATCAACAAACTCTAGATCCCTTTTTTGCTTCTTCTCCACCTTATCGGAAGAGGATCCAACTTCAACTGCTCTTACTGGAAGAGAGATGCCGACTATTCCAAACTTTCCCAACAACTCTCTAAAGAAATTTTCATGAACTTGCTCACAATTTTCCAGAGTACTGAAATGTTTAAAAATTTCCTTGCAAATGGGTTCATTTTCCTTCCATACCACATTAACATTATGAGGAAAGCAATTCAAAAAATACTTCATAATGCATATAACTAGGGTACCAAACCTGAAGGGGTAATTTGCATCCTTCGTCAATTGCACATTTTCCATCAATTGATCCTTCAACAATCCACACAGATCAAAGTCTTCATCTTCCATTATCATTTTGTATGAAATGTAAACTGTGCTACTGAGGTTGTGCCTTCCCTATTTCTGAAGAAAATTTTATATGATATTCAGTGTGCAATGTACCTCATTATTGGATCTTTGATTGTTGAAATTAACAGAGCTCTTTGATCTCCTTTTACTCTGGTTAGGGTTTCAACCACTTGATTCCAAATCGACTTCTTTTTCAGAGCATCTCCAATATTGCATAATCCTCTTAGATTTATGATAACCTCTTTTGAAATTTGATAGGGTTTATCTAGAATAAGGATATCATCATCCAATCTATTCAAGATAAACCTGACCACTTCCGCATTGATGAAATAAGGAAACTCATTCCAGATGTCCAAATTCTTGTGTTTCACACCTTCAAGCCACTTCAATTCATCGACTGGCAACAAATTTCTTACATCCCTGATCTTCCTACTACTATATTCATCCAAAGTCACTGTTCCTTTGATTTGCTTCATTTTACTTTCCATACCGAACAAGGTTTTCTATCGAGCACAAAATTTCAAAATTCTACAAGCAACTGAAATACTTGAAGAATTCACTGTCGAATTTGCTTTACTCCTTTGAGATTTCATTGTAGAGGCTCTCCTTCTGTTCTTCTTCAATGCAAGGTGACAAATGAGGGTTGCAAATACCCTTTTATGTCTTCATGCACCTAACCTTTTTAGCTACATTAAATACTTTTCCCTAGGAGTCTTGGTAACTTTGTTTTCTTAGACAACAAAAGAAAAATTTGTCTGCGAACCTTCTACTTCTCATGTTCCTGCATAAGTGATCACTGATGCATTTTCAAACTTTTATCACAGCTACTGACAATTTTCTACATTTTGGTGCCAGCTACCGACAAGGGGCCAAAGGATTTTCCTTGGAAAACTCCCCCTAGGCCAATGGCCTGAGATCAATTTTCGGAGGCTGCTTCTGGTACGGGCTTATTTCCTTCATCAGATTCACTCTTCTTTACCCACATTTTCTTCATCTGATCTCTTATCTCTTCCATAGTCACTTTTCCTTTTCCTTTGTCATCTTTTTGTGAAATTCTTCCTCTGTATACCAGACCTCTTCTATCCATGTTTCTGTTCCTACAGAATATTGCAGTGTGACCAAGTCTATTGAAATTGTAACACACCAAAATTCTTTGTCTAGACCATTCATTCCATTGATTTCCCCTTAATCTACATTGATTAGCAACATGCCCAAATCTTCCACAAGTATAACATTTAACATTTCTTAAACTGAAAGACATACTTCTGCATTCATTAGACTTGTGACCAAGCTTTTTGCAACTAAAACACTAACTGAGAAATGATGGACTGCCTGAATTTATTTTACCTCTACACTGAGAAGCCATATGACCAAATTTATTACAAGTGAAGCAGTAACCATTAAAATTCTGAGCATTAGGTTTTCTTACCATATACCTTCTGCCTTTGTTCATCTGATGTCTTTATCTGGAATCCTTATGTTCGGATCTGGGGCTTTCTTCCTTTTCATATCCAAGACCTCGCTTATCATTTATATCCTTTTGTCCTTTAGTTAATTCATCAAGCTTAGCAGAACCGATCCTGAACTTCTTGTATTTGTTTGCAGTAGTGAGTTCATCTCTAAGAATTACTATTTGTCTTTCAAGTTCTTGTTCATTGTTTCTAGATTGTTGCAGTTTAATCTCCATCTGAATGAATTCACTATTTGCTCTGCTGCATTCTTCAAATTTTTCTTTTAAGGACTAGGCTAGATTCTCCTCATTCTTCTTCCTTTCTTCAATCTCCTTAGTTAGCTTTATTGCCACAGATTCCATCTCAAGCTTTAGAGTAGCATTATTTCTAGCAAGTTTTTCACATTCTTCAGTTATCTCTTTTAGGGTTTGATTCAGGTGAGCATCTTCCAAGCTTTTGTTTTCTTTCTACTTCAGTTGATCACAAATTTCTTTCCTCTTTTCTCTTGACTCATTTATTTTGTCCTTCAATGATTGAATGAATTTCTCAGCATCCGCAAGATTTGCTTTTAATTCCATGATTTATGCTTTAGATTGATCAAGATCATCAAGTGCCACCATAAGCTACTGTTGAAGACCACCAGACTCCATTGTATTCCAAGATCCACCTCAAGATGTTAAAATTCTATAGAGGAACAAAGCTCTGATACAAATTGTTGGACTCAAGGAACACTGAGAGGGGGGTGAATCAGTGTTCAACAAATTAGACTTTCAATTCAGATCTTAAACCATTTTCAACACAAATAGAAATAAAGATGCAAGCACATGAAAAATATGATCAAAACACCATAACACCAATATTTTTACGTGGAAACCTTGTTAGGGGAAAAACCATGGTGGAGTTTAATCCAAAATTTATACTCTGTTAAAAGTATGAATAAAAGGGAATGCACTTGCATTCAGGCACACTGCCTAGAGCTCACTGCTCAAAATAAGGAAGGCTCACTTCCTTACAAAATGTTTGTGATTACAAAAAAAATTGAATTGAGAAGATAACATCTGCAATTGCTTGGATTCAGTTCCGGTGAAGCACATAAAACATATTCTAAACCTTCAGTCTGATCCTGCAACTCTCTCTGCTTTGCTCTGCCTTAATTCATAATAATCTTCTTCTGCTCAAGAAAAAATTACTCAACTGATCTTCTGATGTTCGCTCATACATCTATTCTTCTATTTTCACACATTCACACCTTCTCACCACTTCATCCTCTTTCAAAAATGAATTACCGATCTCATATATATATCCACTAGCAAAGATTTTAATCACTTAAGTCGGCTTCAACAAAACATGAAATATTCTCCAACAGTCAGCTCAAATTACAAGTTATATTTAATGCGCACCCACAAAGGTTGGATTAAGACATAGATGGGACCCAAAAAAATATTCTAAAACTTAGAAACAATTAAACAACTACTCCTTACACATCCGCGACACGCTACATTCCTTGAGTTAGCCACAATGAGCAAATACATAGAAAATCATTCTATCGAATCTCCTAACTCATACACCGATTGTTGCAACACCAAAAAACTTACCAATAACATAACATACATGCTTAAAAAACTTTCCTGGGGATCCACAACACAAAATGATGATCTGGTGAAGCATACAGATCAACTAACTGATTGGATACCCTGTTCTTCATGCTTTCTGCTGGTAACACACCATCTTCTACATTTCCTGCCGGTATAAGTAGATCCTGATTTGCAGACTGAGATAATGAATTTAGTTTCCATCAATTACAACACTAGAAGCCATAAAAAATCTCCCCAAGCTCAAGACAAAGGCCTATTGGTAAATAGATATATATTTAGAAGTATCCAGAAGTAAAGCTATAGGAATGAAGGATGAAAATTGGGGTGTGTTATATTGGAAATCCAAAAGCCTCATTCAAATTTTCTTAGAAGATTTTGTTGTCCTAAATGTTGTGGGAGAGCCCATAACTAGAATCCTTTGAAAAAATGGAAAAAATTGTACCATGCCAAATCCTTGGTGAACAATAATTTTTATAGATGAAGTTGTATACTTTAAGGATGAGTGATGGAGACTCAATTGTTGAGAACCTAAATGTATTTAACACCATAGTAGGCTAGTTACATTTTATTGGTGTGAAGGTAGAAGAATATGATCATTGCATGGTGTAGACACCTAAAAATGACCTAGGCCTGCAAGCTTCATTTTTACCACTTTCGTCCTAGCATAATTAAGACATTTAATTATGTCCTTGGTCCACATTCGACTATTGATTAAATAATTCATAATTATTTAATTAATTCATGTCATTTATTCTTCATGATTATTAAATAAATAAATTTTATTTATTTATTAAATACGTCATTAACTATCTAAGTCTTTCTTTAATTAAATAAATTTCTTAATTTATTTAATTCCCCCTTCTGCATTTCATTCTTATTGATTATTAAATAAATGAATTACATTTATTTATTTAATATGTCACTGATGTCATAATTAAATGAACTGATTAATTTATTTAATTAATTAATCTTATCTTCTAAATTAAATAATTAAATTATTTAATTGCCAATTTAATATTCCTCTCCAGTGAACTTAGAACTCTGCATGGTAGAGTACAATCTATTCGCCGTTTCATAGCCCAATTGGCAGATAAGTGCCACCCATTCCAGTATCTGTTACGCAAAGGTGTCCCCTTTGTATGGATAAATAAATGTCAAGAGGCCTTCCAGCAAATAAAAGATTACCTGCTATCAACACCAATCCTCATACCGCCCATTCATGGAAAACCATTGATTCTATACATCTCGACTACTAGTTTAGCACTGGGGGCATTGCTGGCCCAAAATGATCATGAAGGAAAAGAAAGAGCAATCTATTACATCAGCCGCACACTGATAGGCTATGAGTTGAATTACACATACATTGAACGTGCATGCCTCACTGTTGTCTTTGCATCCCAAAAACTAAGACACTATATGCTCAGTCATCAGACACAACTGGTTGCTAAGATTGATCCATTGAAATATCTACTAAGTCGAGCAACATTAACAGGCCGGTTGGAAAAATGGGTCATGATACTAAGCGAGTATGACATACAATATGTTGAGCGTAAGGCAATAAAAGGGCAAGTAATAGCAGATCAACTAGCGGATGCACCAATTCAAGTCACTCATCCACTAGTAACTGATTTTTCCGATGAGTCCATTTTTCATGAGGAACCGACAACACCATGGAAGCTATATTTTGATGGGTCTCATAGTGGTCATGGCTCAAGCGCTGGAATCTTGTTTATCACACCATAGGGGGATTCAATTCCTAAGTCATTCAGGATCGCTTTCCCCTGTACAAATAACATTGCCGAATATGAAGGACTAGTCACAGGTCTCAAGTTGGCAATCAAATGGAAAATTCAGACATTGCTTGTATTTGGGGATTCCCAGCTAGTAATCAACCAAGTGAATGATGACTATGAAACAAAAGATGAGAAGTTGCTTCCCTACAAGAGGATGGTGGAAAGTTTCTTGACATACTTTCAATTGATTTCTTTCGAACAAATCCCCAGGGCACAGAATAAGGCAGCTGATGCAATGGCTACTATTAGTTCTCTCTTGGACATCCCTAAAAATGTGTCACAATTTGAGTTCTTAGTAGAGCAGCTTTTGATACTGGCATATGATATCCCATAATCAGAAATGGTTTGTGAACTTTTTGGTCCCAACTCTCCTTGGTATCAGGACATTTACGAATACCTAAAATCTCAAACCCTTCCACCGAACCTTGTCCAATAACCAAAGGAAGTCCTTCATTAGAAAATCTGCTAGATATGCCATTGTCAGTGACACCCTATACCGCCGTAGTTTCGACGATACCCTCCTTAGATGTCTTGACACCGATGAAGCATGTATGACCTTATGAGAAGTGCACGACAGTATATGTAGATCTCATTCGAGTGGTCCCACTCTGGCTAAGAAACTAACGAGACTTGGGTATTATTGGCCGACCATGGAAAAAGATGCAATTGAATATGTCAGGACTTGTCGCAAATGTCAAATACACAGTGACTTGGTCCATGCTCCAGCACAGGAACTCCGGCCGATCACTTCTCCTTGGCCCTTCGCTCAATGGGGACTCGACCTCGTGGGTAAGATTCATCCAACCTCATCCAACGGCCATAAATTCATTATTACCGCCACTGAGTATTTCACAAAGTGGATTGAAGCCATCCCATTGACATACATTACTGGCAAACAAATATCAAAGTTCATCCTCAACTACATCATTTGCCGGTATGGCCTCCCACAGTCCATCATCACTGACAATGGACGTCCGTTCAAAAACCAAGACGTACGTGAGTTATGTGAGCAATTCCATATCCAACACCACTTTTCATCTCCATATTACCCCCAAGGAAACAACCAAGCTGAGGCGTCGAATAAAACCATTGTCAAAATTCTAAAAAAGACTGTCAATGACGCTGGCCGTGACTGGCACATACAACTTAACCCTGTTCTGTGGGCTTACCGAACTAGCATTCATACACCTACAGGAGCCACCCCATTTTCCCTAGTCTTTGGCACTGAAGCCATCTTACCCATTGAGGTTGAAATTCCTTCGCTACGAGTCTCCTTGAAGGGTCTAACTAATGAAGAGAAGTACTGACAATCACGCTCGCATGAGCTGGAAATGCTGGACGAAAGAAGACAAAACTCACTGAATCACCTTCAAGCATATCAGAACCGCCTTTGTCGTAGCTACAATAAAAAGGTTATGGTCAGAAAGTTTGACATTGGTGACCTAGTTCTCATGCAGAACCCTAAGAATTAAGCAGACAGAGAAAAGCCAGGAAAATTTGAACCAAACTGGCTGGGTCCCTATGTTATCATATCTTATTTTGGTTCCAGAGCTTATCAACTGGCAACTCGAGATGGGGAACAATTGACAGAGCCCATCAACAGTTTACATCTCTGAAAGTTCTACGCATAGCATCAGAGGATGGAGCTGAAAGCCACAAAATACAAAAAAAATTGAAAATGATAAAAATCGTCACCCTGATGAAAACCTGGCAAACAGGCATCTTGGTGACACCAACAAAAATAAAAAAAATCATGAAAATAGTAAAGAGAAAAATGATTCGTTCAATAGTGAAAACCTGGTAAATAGGCACTTTGGACAAGTACCATGGTGAAAACCTGGCAAATAGGCGCCATGCGTAATCAATCATTGCTCTGCCATCTACTGTCACTTTATCTAACTTGGCCTAGGATGAAAGGAATTTCTGCCATTATTTCGCAAATCACCACCACATCCTACCCTACCTATCCTAGTGGATAAATGATTGACATCAAGTCCTGACGATTGTCCGTCTAGCAAGTCAGCAGCATCCCGAACATATTACTTGCAAATGGCTAAGTCTTAGACCTGACTGGGGGAAAAATGTTTATCATGCAACTACAGTGGATGTCACATATGATCAAAAAAACATCATAAAATGTCCTAAAAAAAGACCAAAAACATCATAAAATGTCCTGAAAAAAAAGACCAAAAACATCATAAAATGTCCTGAAAAAAGACCAAAAACATCCCAAAAAGTCCTGAACAAAGACCAAAAAACATCGCAAAATGTCCTGAAAAAAGACCTAAAAATCATAAAACGTCCTGAAGAAAACCTCAGACAAAGTCAATCAAGTCAATCGGTCCATGTCATTGTCCGAACTACGTTGTCTCTATGCATTTGCTACGTAGGTAAGACTCATATTTGAGTCCCCGAGACATTAGGTTAGTCTTGTTAGGTTTGTCAAAATAAATCATGACTCAATCTTTTGTCATCAAAATAATGTCATTGGTCATGGAACTACGAGGTCTCTGAGTGTATGACATAGGCAAGGCCATCTATCGATGAGCCCCTGAGGCCGCACTAGGTCAGTCCATTAGGGTTCATGGCACTACATTGGCACACACGTCAAAAATCTTCAATCAATTTCCATATGGGAAAAATCCTGAAACAAAGTAAAACAATCATTTATCCAGCATGACAATCTCATCAGTGCAATCTCACATCATCATGACAATATCGGCATATAGTCAAACACAAGTCAAACTTGGTCAAAACAAGTCAAATCATCATAAACCAATCAAACTGTCAAATTTTGGTTAGTCTTCAGATGAGTCCTTCTAAACGATAACCTCTGTCATTTACGCCTTAGGATGTGTCCTTCCTAGGCGTCGTCATTCGACATTTTGAGCAATCTTCTTGACATCTAAAGATCACTCTTCACAACATCAGTATTCTTCAGATGTGTCCTTCTGAAGAACCAAATCTGTCCTTTATGCCTTAGGATGTGTCCTTCCTAGGCATCGTCATTATTTCGAGGGACCCCCTACAACCATTAGGGATCAAATCCTCTCGACATCGGCATTATTCAGGATGTGTCCTTCCTGAATTCACTAATTCTCGGCATTTTCCAAGGTCATCAAAATTTTAAACATTTCGACATCTCGACATTATCAAACATGGCATCTTGACATCAAAACAATGGATATCCAAACGCACTTGGCAAACACTTGACAATTGCCTTTTGATCTTTTATCATGTTATTAGTTTTTCAGCGAGATCCCACTAAGCAGGATTTAGAGAAGCAGCGACGTAGCATGACAATTGACACACATGACTACTAGCTTCTCAGTGAGGTCCTGATTCTGGTATTTAGAAAAGCAACGACATATCATGGTAGGGATTTTATTTTTATTTATTTTGGCAATCATGTCACTAGTTTCTCAAGGATGTCCTGGAAATAGGATTTAGAGAAGCAACGACGTTTCATGATTTGTCATTGTCTTTTTCTGCTTGTGGTTGATTATGATAAAAGGACTGGGGCAGTCACACTCCTGATATGAGTCATGATCATCCTTGTCTGTGACTGTTTGTCTTACGTAATGGTATGACCTTGCACACCTTGATCTATGTCATATCATGGTGTTTCTTGGCCATTACAATAGTCTTCCCAATGATGATTAAAGAGCAATAAATATTAAAAGTCCTATAGTAAAGTTTGGAAGGATTTGGTCTAGGAATTAACATGCATTTGCATAGGTCTCATGTCTTCTCCTCTTTGGTCTGATCGTCTTGTCTCATCGGTATCGTCATCTTCTCTCATCCATCCCATGATGATATCCTGTGACATCCAAAAAAATAAGTGCATACATGATCATATACATTGCATTAGGTCCATATATACATCCTACATGGCATTAAATCACATACATAATCGCAAACATTGCATTAACATAATCATCAGCATTGCATCTTTTACATAAATACATCATGCACATCATATAAATAAGCATTGCATCATCATGGCATCAAAATCATAAATAGGCATCATAGGATATACATGGCATCATAAACGAACATCATACATCATAATACATAAAGCAAAGAGGATCACATAACACATGTAGGTCGCATCAAAACTGCATCATCATATAATATCATCTCAAAAAATATACAATGTCACAGGATAGAGTCAACGGATATCCCAAAAATGGAGCTCGCAAGCTCAATCATATACATAGTGTGTCATAATACAAGTATGCCCCTAGGGTAGGCTCTCATCATCCCCTCGAGGGGAAGAATGTGGTGGCTGTAACCCTGTCACTAGCTCTGAAGCAATAGGTGGTCATGTAGCAGCCTCTGTCTGTGATACTGATGGAACTGCGAGTGAGGGTATCATCCTGATGGTGGCAAACATCTGTGAGGTCATTGCTTCCAGACTCTGAGAGGAGGACGGATCTATC
>VDFB02359204.1:0-29490 GCA_007258455.2 Sequoia sempervirens
TATCATCTTAAGTTGTTTAGATTAATATAGATCTATTATTCTAAGCATCTTAAGTTCATTTCATTATCCATTGCATTATCATTTTCATTATCATCTTCAGTTGTTTAGATTAATATAGATTTGTTAGTCTAAGCATCTTCATTCATTTTCATTATCATTTTACGTTGTTTAGAGTTATTATTCTAAACATATTAGCTCATTTCGCTACATACATTACATTACATCACATTTATCACACTCATCCATAGCATGATCACATATGCATACATCATATATTTTCATCCATTACATATTTTCATGTCACATCGTACATACATAATTAATCATTACAATACAATCATCCATATCACACTCAATCATCATGTTATTTCTCATATGCATACATCACAAATCACAATAACATTGCCACCTGCATCACACACCATTAGTATCATGTCCATAACATACATCAAATCATAAATCATGTCACATCACATCCTACATCCATAGGCGTTATACATAATGCATATCATCCATATTATTCTCATAGAAACAATCATAAACCATCATAACCACATGCATACATCACAATCATAATCATACACATGAACATAATAAATATCCACAACATCACATAATAATCCCATAGCATCATCAATGTCCATTGCATGACATATATATATCAAAGTGTCTTTCACGAGTCCATCATAGTCCATAATAAAAGATCATAAAAAGTCCACCAAAGTCCGTAATAATAGTCCATCATAGAGTCCATGAAAATCCATCAAACAAAGGTACAAGTGCAGGGAACTAATCAAATACAAATGACTACATCCAACACATCATGGTGTCCTGAATCAAGAAAGAAAGAAAGAAAGAAAGAATGAATAGACCAATCTCTGAAATATGTGCAAAAGAATCTATAGACTCTATCTGTATGTACTAACCATCCACCCTACACCTTTCAAAAAAATCAGAATCTTGTATCTCCTCTCTCTCTACCCATAGCTCCCTACATCTGATGTCTATGGGGAGTCTGACCCTAAACCTCGACCACGAGGAGGTGTCTCTTGATAATCGCTATAACCATGCGTGTGGGTGACACCTGAATGTGAGGGTGCTGGCATCTACGGAGCTGCTCTAACATATGGAGGCACCCTCCATGCTGGATCAAACACATCCCTAAAATATGCGCTCATGTAGTATCCAACCTTCGTCTTGGCAACGACCTCTCCTGTTGCTTGTGCCCTCGCTATGTCCCTCTCCATGCAATATTTGTCCTTCTACCCACCTATCCTCTACTTCTCATGCTCCCAGGTCTCCTGCGCTAACCTCATCTACTCCACCTGTGACTCCAGGTACAATATCCTCTGTGTGGCCTCATCTCTCTTACCCTGCAGAGTTTGTACCTGACCCTCCACTGCCTCCACCTTCTCAACAACAGCCTCCACAGTCTCTGCCCTCTCCTGCATCTCCTCCACCCCCTCGTAACTCCCCTACCAGTCTCTGTAGGCCATCTCTCTCCATCTGCACCTCCAACAACCGTCTCCTTGCCTCATCTACTAAGCTCAGGAAATCTTTGTCCCTATCTCTTTGTACTACCTCCACTGCACCACCACCTGCAGTCTCCCCACCTCTATCTAGAGCCTGTCCCTGTCCGCCTCCGACTCCTGCAATATGTGCTATGCAATCCATAGCCTAGCTAGGGCTCCTGTCAGTAGTACTACTGGGTCCTCTAGTGGTGGTGGAACATAGGGCACCATGGCTAATGGGTCCATCGTAGGAGCGCCCACCTCCATCACCTACTCCTCTTCCCCTGCCTCCTCCATCTCCACATCCCCCTCTATCCCTTGCCTGCCACTTCTCTTCCTCCTCTGCGACCTTGCTAGCTTCCGCTCATCATTTGATCCAAAACCCAAGGCACCTACGATTGGGTGCATTGTGGTAATCCTCCTAGGCCTATGCTAGGCCCACCATGTAGCATACTGCACTGTTGTGCCTAGGTCATTCGGTCCTCTCCTCCACGACCATACTATAATGGGGAGTTGCTCCCACACTTGTCGCGCGTATTCGATTGTCAGCCTCTCTCTCCATATCGATGTTGACTCCCGGTTCATCCATCTAAACATCTGGGGTCTTGTAGGAATGTCCTGTTGCATGTCGTACTGCTGGGTAACCCTATCAGGTTTGTGTAGCTCTACGATAAAGGGGTCTTGGCCAATCAAATAACACCGACAAAACAAATACCCCCTACATTGCTTGTCATCCTCCCTCCATCCTTGAAATCTCTATCCTAGGTAAAGCCTCCAAGCAATATCCCTGTCCACCAATCCATCTAGTCTCCATCGCCAATCCTCCAAACTCCCTACCTCTTGGTAGTGTAATCTACAGCCGTACTCTAATCCCCACCAATATGCCACTGGTAGTGTTGCATCCTAAGCTTTGACAATCAAAATATTTGGCCTCACCACCTTGATATGCTCCCAGGCCCATACTTGGAGCAGTGTAACATGTGTAATACTCAATGCTCACTTATAACAGACCACATGCATATCCCAATATAACTGCGCCAATACACACACCCCCATGCAAAAACTCCCTTTCGCCTCTCCACAATATGTCAGACAACCTCAATCATCTTGAGGCTAAAATATCAACCACTCCTATTAGGAAGGAGGATCCCACTAATAAGTCTACAGAGGTATAGAGGTAATGCTGCCATCTCTATCCCCAAGCACACATCAATATCTAACTCCTTCCCTTGGATGGGAAGGTTGACTAGTCCAAACACTACCTATACGCTCCTATCCATTGATTGCCTCGGCGTTGCGCTAATTAGGTGTCCTCAGATGGGCAGTATGAGGATCTTTCATACATCCTCTAGTGTCACCCTCATCTCCCTTGTCAGGAGATAGAATGTCGATGTCTTAGAGTTGCATTGCTCCATCAAAAGAGGTGTGTGCGTTCTAATGTTGGGATATCCCAACATATGCAGTAGTCCCACTTAGTCCAAGGCCACATGGTCTTCCTAGGTCATCGCCTCCAGCATCACCTCTAGAATGATTGAGTGCCTCTCCTGCATCCTCAAAGTCTTGAAACTCTACATCCATGCCAACCATTTTGTTAGACTTTCTAATATTTCATTGCTATCTTCTTTCTTTTTCATCCTTGCCTTGGTTTGGCGAGTTCGCCTCTATGTAAGGCAGGTTTTCCCATTCCCTTTTCTAGCATGTTTACCTGTCCACCATGCGCATTCACCCCTGCGGTTTCTTTTCATGGGCTCACCTATTTTTCAAGCGCACCCACCCCTTTCTTGTTCAGATGCGGATTCACCCATCTTTTCCTCATAGGCGAACTCATGTTCGCCCCTTTTCCCCATGGGTGAGTGCACACTCTCCCTTGTGTTTCCTCTTGCCAAGTGGTGAATTCACATTCACCCTTTTCCCTAAGGGGCACATTCGTATCTGCCTATTCTCATTTTGGGCAGACTTGCATCTGCCTGTTCCCTTTTTTGACGGATTCGTGTTTTCCCTTTCTCTTGTCAGGCGATTTTGCAATTGCTTATTCCCTAAACCCAATCACCCCTGTGTTATGCATGATCGCCCTTTCCGAAGAGAGGCAATTTTGTAATCACCCCTCTCTCCATGTATCCGCCCCTGCGATATACGAGTTCATCCCTTCCCTCACCAATTTGCCAAACAGGTGAATGCGTTATGCTGGAAGGGCAAATCCGCCCTTCTGTGGTGAATTCGTATGACCTAGCTACCCCCCAAAAATTAAAAACATGTGCGTAAAATTCAAATCAAATTACAAAGTCGGGATTCGAGACCTACTTGGCAGGGTACCACTCGCTCGTAGTAGTACGCACACACCTCTTCTCCTCGATGGATCAACTCATCATCATCCTCCAAGTCACTCCCCTCGTCAGCTATCACAGTCACTATCTCTCTCTCCTTCGTCTAATTGTGTGATGACTTGTGTGCAAATGAAAATTAGGTGAATAGTGAATTTTCAATTTACCATTTATAATTTTCATTTTTGACACTATTTAGCCTTTTAATTTTGGATAATTTTTACTGTTTAATTAACATTTTTCAATTCATTTCCCCCTTTTCTTCCACAGGATACTATTTGCACTCCGTCCGTTCAAAAGCCACTCTTCATGGTTTTTCATGCTCCATCGCGTGGTACCCTTCATTTCTTCATATCAAGAAGTCACCTAGGGCCCCTTTTTCTTCCTATCCATTTTCCTACGATACCGAAACATCATCTAGCATTATTGTCTTCTATTGAGTCGTCTATGTTTTATTTTTCTTCAAAACACTGTTATTCTAATAGTATTTCAAAGAGGGGCAAAATGTAGACACCTGAATTTGACTGTCCCCATATGGTCAAACTCACCCTAAGCCACATTAAATTAAATTAATATTTCACCTTAACCTAATGTCTCTTAAGGTATTTGACTAATCAATTAAATACCATGTCCTATTCATCTCTAAATTAAATAAATAAACCAATTTATTTAATTTAGTTATTAACCCAAATGAATTAAATCAATTTTTAATTCATTTTTTTTCTCTCTCCTCATGTCAACATCCTCCATAATCCTCTTTAATCTAGATTAATCTAATTAATCTATGATTAGGGTGTGCACATCCCTAATCATCATTAGGGTCACATCCTCGATAATCTTCCACTTGCCTCTAATATTTCATTAACCCATCTAATCCTGCATTTGAACAACCTCAATCACTAATTAAGCATAACCTAATCTTCATACCATTTATGGTATATGTCTTTAAGTCAACCTTCATTAAATGCTTTTTTCATTTGGAGAAGTCACCTCCACTTTCTAAGGAATTTAAAATTTATTTTATTTTCCCTATGCATTATAGGTGGAATTTTTAATTCTCCTTTATTTCTCCAACACCTTGAGAAGAATAAATGACCAATTTAAAATTCCTTCTCAATCCCAAGGTCAAGTCTCCAAAATCAAGGGAGATTTTAGAAGAATTAAAAATTCTTCTATTGTCACATCATCCCATAATGTGGGAAGATGGGACAAGACTGCCTTTTTCCATGTCATATCCACATCACCTCTTCTCTTCCATGTCACTCGCCGCATGTCCAATTGTGATGGCTTGTGAGTTCTCAACTCACCCTAGCCATTTATCTCACATCCTTGAATCAATCTTGGTCATCCATTCATTTATAGGCACTTCCCCTAAAAGTAGTGGAATGACCCTCATTTCGACATCACTCAAACACTCAAGCACTCTAGCATACACTTAGCCATTTTTTATACAACCAAGCATCTACCATTATTGCAACCATTAGAGCTACCATCTTGCATTGAATCCAATACCCACATCCACCATTGCAATCTCCATCTCACTAGCTTCATTTTGAGCACACTTGCATGCCATTTTGTCAAGAAAGGAGCAAACAAATCAAGCATCAAAAAAGACCAACCAACTCAACAATTCAAACAAGGTAAAATGTTTCATTTCTTGTATTTTGTTTGAATTCAAGTGGGCCTTATCTTAAGGTGATTATTAGTGTTTCCTTTTTGCATTTTATTTTGTTTTCCATCTTAGAATAGATAAAATGACTTGCACACACTAACAACTTTAAAATCAAAACTACCAATACTATACTATTAAAAATATTAGACATTAAATTAATAAATTCTAGAAAATGCTCACCTATTCTATCCTCTCACCTATTTTCCCAAACTTTATAAATTTTTGTTTTAACCATTGCTATAATAATATTAGGCACCGAGTGAATGATATACGTAATAAAAATTTAAATAATAATATTCTATTATTTACCTATTTATCGAAACCCTCACACGAACAAAAGAGCGCTTGGACTGTTTGCATAAACACAGCAAAGGTGAAAAAAAATCCTTTGTGGTAAGAGGGATTTGATCCAATTATTTGAGGATCAAGTTTATTCCTTACTATGTTTACTTGTTGAATTTGAACTTATGGTAGCTCTGTAACTTCGATGGATCTACTGGGAGACGATGGCGTCGGTTACGAGCTTGCGAAGAAGTTAGAGAGCAACGGAGGCTGGCGAGCATGGCTGGGAGACTCCCATTACATGCAGATGGCGCCGTACTTAAATAGTATCTCGGCATGGAAAAATTTCATGTCCATTGGAGAGGAAGAGGGAAATAAATCAAATTCCCAAATCCATTTGCAGCTCAGGGTTAGAGCTCTCATCTTCGACAAGGCCACTGCTGCCCTCTACTTACGATCCTCCTCCTCGGCATCTCTTGCCTCTCTGCACCCTTCATGTAAGTTATTTCATTCTCAATTGCATTGTTTCTTTTTTCTTCTAGTAAATTCTCCTTGTAAGTTACCTCCAGTTTAGATGTCACCACTGAAGGCTATGTCTTGGGCCAAAGTCGCCCGGGACTTACATCTGTGGCGTATCACCTCCATCGGGAACACCTTTAACGTTATGTAATTGCCACTTGAACTCATCCCACTCGACTCAATCCCTTTAAATCTATAATGTTTTGGTTTTTCTTCACAAATTTATTGTGATAAGAGGAGCCCAAGATCACTGCAATCCATAGTAGCAAAAAAAAGCTTCCTATTTGGCGAAAAATCTTTTTTGTTGGCCGAATCTATAAAATACATTTCCTTAAGGAGTGGGTCAACATTTGATTAACTCCTCCATCCTTTTTTTTTTTGAAAATAATTGATTTATTAACAAAAAGTACCGAAGGAAAAAATAACTAATAAGAAGCAATACTTATTATCCAACTTTGCAGTTTATATTTTTCACTATTATAATCGTTCTTAGATGAATGTTACTTATCTAGTTATTTATCTCTTTTCTTTGTTTCCTTGTGTACTTTCAACTCAGCTCCATTCTGTCATCTCTATCCCTGAACTTATATTTAGATATCTGAGTTTGCAATCCTACTCACTATTTTCTTCTCATTTTAATGATGGATCATTGAGTATGATCCAAAACATTGATACACAAAATAAATACAGTTGAATCTGAAAGCTAGAAATCATCAAGACTCATGCTGCTAAAAAGTACCAAAATTATAGAGTATAAAACCCCGGAGATAGGGAGTACAAAAGACAGGTATACAAAGAGTGAATCAGATCAACAAAATATTCGCTCATCAAAAGGGCCTCTGAATCTGAGCATATGATGCAGTCCTGGCTAGGGGATCCAATAGACCATGCAGCCCTTAGAGTTAACACAACAAATATAATTCAAATGAGGAAAATACACAAATAGGCATGAAGCATCATGTTTTATTTCAGTCTTCAAATGATAGATAACAATGATCCCAAATGAGGCATCAATAACAAAAGACTGGTCACTGCAACACACATCTTCTCTCCGGCTAGGCTCAATGTATTTTCCCCTTGTTGCCAACCTCCCAATTTTTTTTGACAAGATCATCCACCAACTTCTGCAGCAGTAACGATCAAAGATTTCTATACCCATACATAAAGGTACAAAAAATTGTTATGGAAGTTGAATGGTTTATATCTCTTCCCTTACACTATTTTAACCATAGTGATTTGCTTTGAGATGACATGTTGGATTTCTTCCTTGCAATGTGTGTGAGTGCCAATAATTATGCAAAATGTCACTGACCAATGAGTGCATCATTGCGCCATCACCACAAGCTGCTCCATTGCACAAGACTTCTGTTTGTTCATGTAATCTTCATCGATACATCTGTTCCTAGCACACAAGCTTCCAACCTCTGTGCTAAGATCTGCTTCATGCAAAGCTTTATTGAGACACCACTTCACCATTGTGTGCACAAGGTTTGTGCAAGCTACTTATTCACCTAGTCTTTGGTTTATTTGGATTGCTGATGTGCTCGGATGCTTCTGCATAACCATTATTGTTATGAGAATTTTTTTGCATTGATTGTTGAATCCAAGTTGGATTGATTCCTAGCAGCTGTGTTCTCGGAAGTCTCTTTGGATTTGATTTCAGCATTCTTCATTCCTTTGACTTTGTAGTTGATGACAACAGAGGCAATTGTATCAACCTCCTCCTCCACTTGACTGTCATTTGGGACATATGCTAAAGATTCTACTTCACCATCTTTAGCACATAATGCCTCCCTTTCAGGTAATGCTTCTTCTTCTTGAATCACCTCTTCCGGGACCACTTGCTCACACTACTTATCTTTAGAAGCACCTAAATTCTCCATAGGAGCCACATCTGTGGACAGTACGTAAAAGGGGTCAGAATAACAGGGATCAAATTAATAGAATCTTCTAGATTTTCTTTGTGCTTCCTAGTTTTCTTACCAGATATTTGGAAAATATTTTTTCTTGCCCTCATTAGCTTTAGGCTTATTAAGGCAGTTTCCTTGAAAATGACCATGCTCTTGACAAAAGTTGCATTTGAAAAGAATATGCTCATAGTCATGTTGGATTAATTGTCATTGATGTCAATATCACTACCATGGAAATCAGTAATGAGGAATTGAAAGTATGAAGGCCAAAGGCCACTAATCGCACAATTCCAAGGGCAGACTTTATCTTAACAAAGGCAGTGATGAAATTCGTTTCTATTAATGATGGCTGACCCCCTTCTATGTTGGCATCCTCTCCTTGTAAATTAATAAATAAATTTAAATTTAAATTGCAATTGGCTGACCCCATCTTGGCGCCCATAAATAAAGGTATATAGAGGCGCCTCCTTTAAAAAAAGGCATCTTGTTTTCGTAAAGTGTTGCCTCCTTGCATGAAATCAAGCGGCATGAAGGAATAAAATGAAGAATAAGAAGTATGGTTGAAGGCAAGCAAGTGGTGGAATAAAAAGATATATTATTCAAGCACAAGCAGATTTTGAAGGAGAAAAATATAGAAGATTATTCAAGGCAGATTTTTGTGAAGGAGATCTATTTAAATTATCGCCCATTGAAGAAGTATTTTCAAGAAGTCAAAGTGTTTTAGATGTTGGTGCTTCTCAATAGAAGAGATTGGTGTCTCTTGCTAAGTTGGTGCTTGGTGGTGGGGATTGGTGTCTCTAGTGGGTTGGTGCCTACAAAATTTTGTACAAGTATTTTAATTTGAGGTTGGATTTGGAGAGTAGATCCAAGCAGTCCTTTCTTCGTGGTTCTCTTCCGGAAGGGTTTCCATGTAAATCTTGTTTCTCTTAATTGTTAGATCTTGTGTGATTGTTTTTATTGTGGTTATTGAATTTAAATAAGTAAAAGTTTATCTTATATTGATTCACCCCCCTCTCAGTATAAGTGTGTGCTCTTCGATTAGTATCAGAATGGGTTCCTTCAAAAATAGTCTAATAGCTGAAATGGTAAAAAACTTCTTACATTAACATGAAAAAAAGATTACATTATATAGAGCTTACAAGAAGTTGTAGATATTAAATGTATCTACCTAACTACTGTTACTGTAGCAACAGTAACGAATTTAACCTAAACTAACATTGACCATTAAAAATATGAGAATAATATATTATTCTAACACCCTCCCTTAATGGTTAATCCGTCAACAACACCAAGTTGCCCCCTAAATTTTACAAACTTGTCCGGGCTTAGAGACTTGGTGAGAATATCTGCAGTCTGATCCGCTGTTGGAACATACTGCAGCTGAACTGATCCGTCTTCTACCAGCTGGCGAATGTAGTGACAATGAAGCTCAACATGCTTGGTACGTTCATGGAAGACTGGATTTTTGGCCGTTTGAGCACCCCTTGATTATCAGTGTACAAGGGAGAAGGTCCTGCTTGTGACATGTGCATGTCGAAAGCATCCTTCGCCAACCGCTTTACATGTCGCTTTACAGCTTCGGATATTTATTCACGAGAAGAGCCCACCTTGTTGTTACCGCTCACAATTCCAGACTGAAATACATACCATGTAAGCAGATTTCCTATCATCTACGAATCCTGCCTAATCTGGTCTGTATAACCAATCAGCTTTGGACCCTTGCATCTGCCATAGCCGGGAAGTGCCCTTAACATATCTCAACACCCGCTTGCGCAATCCAATGATCAGCTTTAGGAGCTGTCATGAAGCGAGAGATGTAGCTCACTGCAAAACTGATGTTTGGTCTAGTGGCAGTGAGATAGATGAGACTGCCCACTAGTTGCCTGAAGGTCGTTTCATTGACCGGAGGTGAATCAGAGTTGGCTGACAACTTCAGCCCCTTCTCCATAGGTGTGGAAGCAGGTTTGCAGTCCTGCATCCGAAATTTGTCAAGCAAACTTCTGGCATATTTTGATTGAGAGATAAAGATGCTACCAGCGGTCTGCCAAACTTCAATACCCAAACAATAATGGAGAAGCCCCAAATTTGTCATGTCAAAAGTCTAACACAAATCGTGTTTGATTGTTGCAATCAAATGTGCTGAACTGCCATTAATGATCAAATCGTCAACATAGACAACAAGAAAGAGAATATCATCACCAGAGTGTTTGACATACAGATTACTGTCAGAAGGGCTGCGCTGAAAACCATGATCAACCAAGTACTGATCAATCTTGAAATACCATGCACGGGGAGCCTGTTTCAGTCCATAGAGCGCTTTCATGAGTCTACACACCTGATGTTCTTTGCCGGAAACCTTGAAACCAGGAGGCTGCGTCATGTAGACTTCTTCCTGCAAATCACCGTTGAGGAAGGCACTCTTGACGTCCATCTGATGAACTTTCCATCCAAATTGGGCTGCAATAGCGAGAAGAAGACGAATTGTGCTCATCTTGGCAGTAGGAGCAAAGTCTCCTCGTAGTCAATGCCCTCCGTGTGTGAATCCCCGAGCAACTAATCCGGGCTTTGTACTTATCCAAAGTACCATCTCAGATGATACTTGACCTTGTAAACCCATTTGCAAATGATAGGTTTCTTCCTTGGAGGAAGATCAGAAAGAACCCGGTGTGATTCTTCAGAAGACTATGATATTCTATCCATAGCCTTTGTTCCCACTCTGGAATTCCTTTAGCCTCGAATATGTATGAGGCTCGTAGATGCCGTGGATGTTGGCCATAAGAGCGAAGTTGACTGTGGACTGCTGCTCTTGCTACGAGTTGATCAGCCCTCAATGAGTTCATCATCATGAAGATCGCCGATTGTCTTGGCCCACCACTTAGGCCGACGAGTAGAAGTGCCAACATCTGGAATAGGAGTAACAACATCGCCTGGGATGTCTAGAACAAAGTCATCTGGATATGAGTCCTGAGGAAAATCAGGTGGTGCGAGATCATGATCAATAGACTCCTCATCTTCAGAGTCAGAATGCTCTGAAGCCCTCCCATCATGGGAACCAAGAGGAAGACGAACACCCTCATCAGGAACCTTCATTGGTTGATCCGCAGGACTTGTTGTAGGAACAAAGGGACCAGTAGTCTCATCAATCACAACATCACGGCTGAATATGAGACGATCTGTCTCCACATCAACCAACCTGTAAGCTTTGTGATTGTCGCTGTAGCCAGTAAACATAAGTGTCTGGCTCTTGGAGTCCAACTTGGCACGTTTGGCATCTGGAATCCATACATGAGCGGTAGAACCGAAGACTTTCAAATGGCCCACCTTAGGCTTGCGTCCTGACCAGGCTTCTTCAGGAGTCATCTTCTTAACGGCCTGTGTAGGTGACCGATTCAGGAGGTAGACTGCAGTGTAGACTGCTTCAGCCCAGTATTTCTTAGGTACATGTCTGTACTCGAGCATAGAACGAGCCATTTCAGTAATGGTGCGATTCCTACGTTCAACAACACCATTCTGCTGAGGGGTGTAGGGTGTGGTAAGTTGGCGCTTAATGCCGTGTGCAGCACAAAAAGTAGAGAAGTCAGTTGAACAAAACTCCCCCCCATTATCTGACCTTAGAGTAACAATGTGAGAACCGGATTCCTTCTCAACTAAGGCTTTAAACTGCTGAAATGTGCTGAACACATCTGATTTATGTTTCAAAAAATACACCCACATTTTCCGACTGAAATCATCAACAAACAATAAAAAGTACCTGGACCCAGTAACAGAAGGAGTGTTCATCGGTCCACATACATCAGTGTGAACCAGTTGAAGTACCTTGGAGGCTCGCCAAGAGTCACCATCCGAGAACGGTGTTCAATGCTGCTTGCCAGCTTGACAAGCTCCACAAACTCCATGATTTTGAGTTTGAATCTCAGGTAGACCAGCAACAAGACCCTCCCGAGATAACTGAGAGAGGTAGTGGACATTCAAGTGCCCATAACGCTGATGCCAAAGTTTGTTGATGGTTGTACTTCGAGCTACGAGAGCGTGCTCCTGAGAATCACCAGAATCAGCAAGTCTGTACAGACCATGATCCTCAAGTCCCATAGCAATTGTAGTACGAGTCTCTCGATCAACGATGCTGCAGGTGGACGAACTGAAAACAACATCTAACTGGGGAGAATGCCGCATGATTTGACTGATTGAGAGGAGATTATGTTCCATGCCTGGAACATAGTAAACATCGAGAAAGAGCAAATTTCTTCCTCCTGAGGGAATCTGGACAGTGCCCTTACCAGCAACTGTGTACTCTTCTCCTCCTCCGAAAATGACAGAATCTGAGAAGGGTTCGAATTTTGTGAACCAATCCCGACGATGAGTAAAATGTCGCGATGCCCCTGAATCGATATACCAGGCAGAAGAATGTACTGGATCTGCAGTTCGCTTGGCCATAAAAGCATAGAATGCAGACTCTTTCTGCTCAGTGTGCTCGGTGACATGTGCCTTCTGTTGAGATCCTCCCTGCTTCTTTTGTTCAGAAGCCAACCGAGTGCGACAATCAGCCTTAATGTGACCGTATTTGTGACAATAATTGCATTGAACGCTCTTCTTCTTCTTGCTGTCCTGAGAAGAACCAGAGCCTTTTGGCTGAGAAGATTGAGGCTTCCCTTTGTTCTTAGCAGAAGATTTGGCTGAGAACGCTTGTTCTGTGGAGGACAAACTGGCACTGCTTCCAAACTGCTGTCTCCAACGATCCTATTGTAGAAGCTTGTTACACAAGTCTGGAAACTTCAAGTCAACGTTTGTTGAAGTAATATTGAGCGTCTCAATGAAATGCTCGTAAGACTTGGGCAAACTCTTCAGAGTAATGACGACCATGTCCTCTTCCTCCATCTTTCGTCCAATGGCTTCCAGCTGGTCGCGAATCTCCTTGATCTTTGTCAGATGCTCTTGAAGAGTGGTGTGCTTCTCGTCCATCATTATTGAAAAAAGCATGTTCTTAAGAAAAAACGCACGACTCTTATCTGACGTTTCATGAAGATCCTTCAGGGTTGTCCATACCTCAGCAGCTGTTTTTCTTGACGGCACTTGTGGCAGTTGATCGTCAGTGACAGAAAGCTTGATGAGCATGACGGCTTCTCGGTTGCGTTCATCCCATTTGTCCTGATCCTTTCCGGCTACAGTGGGTCGAGGTGAGTGCCCCAAGACGACCTGATCGAGACAACGATATTCAAAGATCGTCATCATACGCTGCTTCCAGGTGTTGTAATTCTTCCCGTTAAACTTTTGGCTGCTTTCAAGCATTATGTTCGTGAGAGATGCCATCATGTACCTCGCAGTCAAACAGGTGAAGGCAAGATAATGCAAAGAAAACAGAAATACAGAAACCCGAACACGGATTTTGAGGTTTTACTGAAAACCCAGAAAAGATAAATAAAAACCCAGAAGGATGGAAGAATACCCAGAAAATTTTGACAACACAAATTTCGAGGCACGAAAAACAAGGTACCCAGAAAAATCTAGTGACAACCCAGTTGAGATCTCGCAAAACCCAAAAGGAATTGGGATCAGAAAAAAATTTCGACTTCAAACTGAGGCACAAATTTCGAGGCACAAAAAACGAGGTACCCAAAAAAAATGGACGACGACCCAATTGAGATCTCGAAAAACCCAAAAGGAATCTGCAAACGAAAAAATTTTCTGCCTTCAAACAGAGGGTCAAAACCCTAGATGAACTTGCAGAAACCCTAGGCCGCCATTGAAGACCAGAAAAATTGCAGAAAACAGCTCGAATCTGCACGAAAATTTGGCAAAAGAATGCCAAACCCTAGGCGACTAAGTTGCAGGAAGGGGCGACCACGATTTTGGTAAAAAAACCACCCAAAATCAGGCAAAAACGCGATTTTCAGATCTGAAATCCCATAAAAATGCAGATTTTTTTCGCCCAGAAACGCGTTTTTAGCAGAGATAAAAGCGCCCAGAAAGTCAGAAAACCCTCACACAGAAAAAAAAAAAGTGCTTTCAAAATCGTGCGCCCAGAAAAGACCAAATCGCTTGCAAAAGGGACGATTTTTCTGAGGGAAACAAAACACGATTTTTGGCAGAAAGAAAACACGAATTTTTAGGGTTTTTTTCTTACGGCTTTGATACCATGAAATGGTAAAAAACTTCTTACATTAACATGAAAAAAAGATTACATTATATAGAGCTTACAAGAAGCTGTAGATATTAAATGTATCTACCTAACTACTGTTACTATAGCAACAGTAACGAATTTAACCTAAACTAACATTGACCATTAAAAATATGAGAATAATATATTATTCTAACAATAGCTAGAAGGTAGATCTTGAAAACACACATGGCAAGTCAAGAAGGTTTCTCTTCAAATAGAGCCCCTTTGTTCGACGGAACAGACTATGCATTCTTGAGCATAAGGATGCAGACTTATCTAATGGCTCTTAGCTTTGGTATGTGGCAATTTGTAGTAAATGGTTATGTTACTCCATCATCTCCACCAACGGATCCAGTTGGAAAGGAGGTGAGTGAGAACAATGCAAAAGCTATGAATGCAATCTTGTGTGGTCTATCAAAATTGGAGTTTGTCAAAGTGATGCATTGTGAATCGGTGAAAGAAATCTATGACAAACTTAAGAACATCTATGAAGGAGATGACAAAGTGAAGAAAGCCAAGCTTCAAAGACAATTCAAGAGTTTGAAAATGAAAGATGAAGAAAAATTGCAGCCTATCTTCTTTGTCTGGATGAAACAATCAACACCATCAGAGGTCTTGGAGAAAAAGTTGAAGATGCAATGATTGTACAAAAGGTGTTAAGGTCCCTTCTCTTGAGGTTTGATGCCAAAGTTTCTGCTATTGAAGAAATGAAGGATCTAGATACTCTAACAATGGATGAATTGCATGTATCCTCACGACATATGAAATGAGAACCGAAAAGGAGAAATCATCAAAGTGAGAGGCAACCTTCAAAGTCTCATAGAAGATGAAGAATTAAAAGCTCGAGCCAAGCAATAGCTCCAACAATGAATTAGATGAAGAGGAAGCTCATTTTGTGAGGAAGCTTAAGAAAGAATTTGACAAGTACAAAGGTAAGTTGCCCTTAAAATGCTTTATTTGTGGAAAAGTAGGACATTTTGCTGCTAAATGTCCATATGTAGAAAATGAAAATAGTGATGAAGAAGATCATAACATGAAGAAAAGTAGCAAACATCATCAATATAAAAAAGCTACCAATAGGGAAAAACTAAGAAAAAGAAGACCTTTCATAAGCATAAGAAAAACCTCTATTACAAAGAGGAAAGTAGCTCATTTGAAGAGAGTAATGAAAGTGTCTCCGCTAGTGATAGAGAAGAAATTCTATTCATGGCAATAGAAACAAAAGGGGATGTCTTGGAAAATGAAGACAAAAGAAAAGAAGAGAAGGGTTCAGAAGAGGAATAAAATACCGAAATAGATGTAGACGTGGATCTAGAAGAACTCATTTGTGCCCTAAGTGAGATCAAGAAGCTTAAGAAGAAGGATCTGAAACAAAAGTTACAACTTTAGAAATATGAAGAAGAGGATCTTGATTCAAAAGCAAAAATGTCACAAAGCCTTGAGTAATAAAACAATGATCATTAACCTAAAGATTCAGCTGGAAGAGGCAAAAAGAATTAGAGGAAGAGGTGAGATTCCAATTGAAGAAAAAAGAAGAAAATTATGAGAGGTTGGAGTTTGAAATTGTTTCCTTGAGGAAGGAACTAGAGAAAAACTCAGCACAGACTTGGCAGAGACTCAACAAATTGAAAAACTCAAGAAATTCAAAGATTTTTAAAGATTTAAAACTTGTTTCATGCACCCTTTAATAAATAAACCTTAAAGACACAATAACCTCATCAAATAGAAGCTGCTTTGGTCACATATACAAGTATACATCGATCAAATAAATATAAACACAAATTTTAGCTTAAGGAAATAACACATTTAGATATATAAATATTGTCAAATGTATAAAAAACTCATGGAATATGAAATCCATGGCATCAAACCAAATATCAAATTTAAAAATATAAGTCTATGGCTCAGAGGAGCTCACATTACTCATCCCAACATTACGACAAGTCATGCACTGGCATCTAAGATAGGTCTTGGATGATGTAGCCATGATATTTGCTTGTGTCTCAATGATTGGTGTGTATATTCAAGTGGGGAATTTATTATTAAAGTTTTCTTGAAGCCTTCAAGATTGCATGTTTTGTTGTCAAGCTCATTAACAAAGAGGAATGGTTAAGTAAAAAGATAAATGGTTATGTTCTAGTTTGACCTTAGCTAGGATACTAATAGATGGGATTGTTCTATGAGTTGTCTGTGTAGGGCATGATTGATACATTTTTGCATTATGAAAATGGCAATTCTTGCCAACCATGACTTAACTTGTATTCAACAATACAATGATTGTAGTGTGCCAACTTTGCCTATGGCTGTCCTTGTATACTAAACAAGTTTTCTAATGTATGAAACAAGATAATCCTTAATTGTGGCTTTGACTATGAAGATGCAGAGCTTTGCAACAGGGGATATGTATTTTGTAGGTTTTATGATCATGATGCATCATTGGCCTATTACTTGCTATAAGAAATATGGGCAGAGACAAATAGAGAAGCTGTAAATAATTCAACACAAATAATACGGTGCTTCACCCTATCTCATTCGATTAATGGATTACATACTTCTAGGAGTTTTTGTTCCAACATTATAGGAACAACTCACTAATTATTAGAGTTGTTTTAACAACTCAACAAATAAACAATGTCAACAAATTATCACAAATAGCTATGTGAGTTGTGTTAACAACTCACAATATGTGAACACTAACAATTAATTTCCCAACATTCCCCCCCTTAGTGTGAACATGGTAAGAACTCACACCCTCCTTTTGTAGTAAGGCCAACTCATTTGGGTCATGATCTTGATTCAAAACGAAAGGCACCTCCCATCAACCTTTCATGGTTTTCACACAGGTTTACCACAAACCTGGACATGAACAGGAACCCACTCATCTGTTTACCTCATGTGGTTTTTTGGATCCTCCCACAAACCCTTTCAAGATCTATGAATTGACATATGTTGGTGCTTTTGTTCACCACTATGCTTGTACAAAAGGGAAGTTATATAGAAATCAACATACATATCACAAATCTGAAAATCCATACTAGAAAAGGTTTCACATTACATTCCATAAGAACACAATGTTCTTAATTGTAGTCACTGTTATCGATCGTTGCCACTCGATCTTGAATAGCATACACAACCGCCACTGCAACTGGAAGCTGCCCTTGACTTTAGTCATTTTAGCATGAAATGGGAATGGAACATTGGTTATTATTCCCCCCAACAATGTGAAATTTCCACTGATTCACACAACCAAGAACACTGAAAAGCAAATCATATCATGCTACATACTACTGTCTTGATCTTGCTGTCTAGATCTTGCTGCACATAATCACCATTGCCAATGAACGTATTCATTGACCGATCATCTTCTAATGAAGTACAACAGTCAGAGGATCACTATAGTCAGAGGATCTCTACAGTTATCTGCCATCCCATACAATTGCTCTTCCAGCATCCACCACACAAAACACTAGGAACACTGCAAACAGATACACACCACACTGCATACAAAAAGAAAAAATGTCACCATAGCTCTATGCGGCCCCGTCGTTGGTGACTGACGAGAGGTCGCTGAATGTCCTCCAGCCTCCGGTGCCTCCTGCCTCCAATAAAATTGCTACTTAGCAAATTTGTATTATGAGGCTTATTTCACAATTGCGAGAAAAGAATATATCCTCCCCCCTTGATGTGTTTCCTCTATTGATGCAATTATCATATCTTCTAATTGAGCACCACTCCTCCACTTGAAGGCCAAGAAAGTGTGTTCTAGTCAACGAGAGCATCAACTGTAGAACTAAAGATGGTGTAGAAATCAACATTAATTATAGCATCGACTATTAAAGATGTTGATCACCACATGCAACCGGGTCTTTGCAATGTGATCCACCGACGTCACCATCTGGTACTCACGGACACCATAGAGAAAGCCGCCGATGGATGACAAAAACAGTCTGTTAGTAGTAACAAAAAAGCCTTCCTCAAAAATGGATTGCTCCAAAACTGGATATGCTTAAACCATCGATCTACAATATCAATGTAGTCCTTTGACTAGATCTACAGTATGACAAAAGAACCTGCCCACTGAAACACGGACCAACGGCTTGGAACCGCTAGCCAAAGCAACACACACAGATCAAAATGAATACGATTGGATCAGAGATTTTGTGCGATTGGGATATTGTTTTGTGGATCAATAAACAAAAAAAGAAGTACACGTTGCTCATACAATGATGGCCTAGATGAAAACCATTATGCTTGCGAATAGATTGAAATCAAGATGGGGCATACAACAGATGAAAAGAGATACAGATCAAACCCCAGGAGAGAAATATGAATCCACACAAAATAAATTGCCCAAAAATGATCTGCGATTGCGCCAAATCTAACGCCAAATATGCCTCAAAAACTAGAGATGCAGGAACAAAAAGATGATATGGACTCCGCAATAGCCATGAAGACCAGAAGCGTCAAGTTCTCCTCCAAGTGATGTGATCCCAATGAAGCCGAGCAATCAAATATTGAAACCTCTTGATAGGGGTCAATGCAGGTGAAAAATAGGCAGGCACATTGGATATTTAGTCCGATGAAGAACCCCGCTTTGAGAGATCACAACATAATCACAATGGAAATTACATAGCAATCACAACCCGCCTCCACAGACTCAATATACGGGCTTCACAAAATGGTGATGATACTCACGGAGAAACTTTCTCCCTAGTGCGTTTATCAAGGGCCAACACAAGTCAATCACTCACGATTGTCGCCAAGGATATTGCGGCCTGAATATAAAGTGCCAAAAAAAAAAAAAAACTCTCCTACAATCTTCAAGAATGCAAATCTCCTCGATCCCACTATGCATTCTACTACGAGATTCAAGACATACAAAATCCCTATATTCCCTCCTAGTTATCTAGTTACTAAATAATAGGCCTAGAGAATAAAGTTGCTCTGATACCATATAAGAAATATGGGCAGAGACAAATAGAGAAGCTGCAAATAATTCAACACAAATAATATGGTGCTTCACCCTATCTCATTCGATTAATGGATTACATACTAATAGGAATTTTTGTTCCAACATTATAGGAACAACTCACTAATTATTAGAGTTGTTTTAACAACTCAACAAACAAACAATCTCAACAAATTATCACAAATAGCTACGTGAGTTGTGTTAACAACTCACAATATGTGAACATTAACAATTAATTTCCCAACACTTGCATAGACTCTAATCAACCCTTATGAAATATGAAGGTTTGCTTAGATTAGAGGAGATGGATCTTGTAGCCGTTAAAGCTATTATAAAGGAAGCAACCACCAAGATTAAGGAGGAAATTGTATCAAAAGTAGTAGAACAAACAAAAGGGATTGCTAAGAAAGAATATTTCAATGCAATGTTCAAACAATTAGCTTCTCTCCGAATTTATAGAGACTACTAGCAGGTATATTCACACCATAAGCCTTTAGAATGATGCTTTTAAGTTTGACTTAGATCTAAAGCAGGACTATCACCCAAATATTGCTATGACAAACTCTGGGTACTTCATGCCAAAGATAGATATGCATAAATTTGATCTCAAGGATCCAATCAATTGGCTTTGCCAAATGGAATAGTTCTACTTCTTTAATCTTCATAATGTTCGACATCAACAAGATGGCACATTAGAATTATTATATTGGAACTAGTTTGATTCATTTAGTATTGTTGGCTATGTAATGAGAAGAAAAAGAAGAATGGGTTGTTGCATCGCGTACACCATTTTCATATTTTTTGTAAATCCTAGATTGACATGTCATAACATTGAAAGTTTGTATGCCTTTTAAAAAAATAATAATTAAAATGGCATTTGTGGGTGAATGAAGAGATTTGATACAAGACTCGCCGAGACTCCCCTAGATTTGTTACAAGATTCGCTGAGACTTGCCTAGATTTGTTACAAGACTCGGGTAGATTTGTAACAAGACTCGTTGAGACTCTCCTAGACTTGGTAAGTCCCAAGGCAAGCAACTCATGTGGGTGGGGGTCTAAGGTTTGATTCCCATGACATCACTCTCTCTCATCCAATCTTCAACTCACAAGTGCTTCATATTGGAAATAATTTTCTTGGGCAGCATTTGATGCTAAATAACCAAGTTTCCCTTGATATATCAATGCCTTCGTTTTATTTTTTTATTAATAGTATATATATATATATATATATATATATATATATATTGATGCTAAAATAACAAGATTCCTCTGGTATATCAATGGCTTCGTTTTGTTTTTTTATTAATAGTTGTGTTTAAAGGAACTGGAAAATATAAATAGAAAACTATATTCTATATTGCGTACCTGAATCCCAAACTTATACCTGAGCTTGAATGCAAACTGGTTACTTAGCTCAAAAGTAAATGAAAGAAACTTATATCTGAGGTTAGGCCATTTTTGGAGCTGATACTAGATAAATGCTTCTGAGTTTACCAGTTGCTTCTTATTAAAATAAATGACATTGTCTGCTTTTGCTTGCACTTTGATAGATAGACTTAGTTCTCAACAAGAGATACTCACATCATACTCCTGATTAGGCGGAGCTCAAACTCATCTTTTGCAGTTTTCTTTTCTCAAGTGGTTCGCTAACAATGTAGAGAATTCCATTATTCCAAATACATAGTAATGTGCTTAAAATGTGATTGCTAGCCTGTTTCTGCAGTTAAAGCAGCCATTGTTTATGTTAGCAACAACAGGGTGCTTGTGTTTTGGGGTGCTGATAGTGAGTGTATGTGCTTGGGCTGGGTTGCAGTAGCAAATTCTATGGCAAGGCTATTGATCTGTGTAGAATTTGCCGTCACACCAAAAGCACGTACTAGTGGTGGAGAGGGATCTCATCGTGGATATAGTCGCTATGCCAACACCCCCCCACACGATAGAGCCGGATACAACCACGTACCATGTGGGATTCGCACCCACTATGTACCACATCGATAAGCCAAGCTTACACGGACGAAGGGTTGAGGGCTTGAGGGACTTGAACCGATGACCTGCGCTCTGATACCATGTAAAATTTGCCGTCACACCAAAAGCACGTACTAGTGGTGGAGAGGGATCTCATCTTGGATATAGTCGCTATGCCAACAATCTGAATAATGATGTGCTGTAATTTTTAGTATTCAAAGCAGATTTACACAGCCCAAATTCATTTCAAAGTTCTAGGAGTGAAGATGAGGACAATCCTTGTGGCTGGGTAGGGGTGAAATGCAATCTGAAATAGGGGATAATAACTGAGCTAGTGGTGGATAATCTTCATTTTCTGGAATGATTGGGATTTTTAATTTTTTTATGACAGTTTCATAAGCCTTTGGGATTCACTGGTACCATTATCAGGGCCTTAATGATTCTGTTCACACACACACAAATGAGTTCGCACAGACACATATATATTGTTGTACACACCTTGAAATTTTGTCCTTAATTTCGAGTGATAATTATATATTAATCTATCAATGCTTATATGAGCCACAACTAATGGAAGCAAAACGAAGGATATACATTTTCTCTTGAGAAGGTAAATATATATGTTTATCTAAGACATGTAGCCATAGATCATTGACATGTGAACTAGAAAAGAATCTATAGATGATGGATATTGAGTCAATCTCTTAATCTTTGCAGTCTCACTCTTTTTTCCCCTTTTCTCTGTAGGTAATAATAATGATGCTGTTTAACCTGCTCTTTGGCCTTTAATCAGATCTACAACTGCATGCTGATGACGTTTATTACTCTTTGGAGGAAGATGTGGATGACTGGCACCGATTGGAAGCAAAGGGTACATCAACAACAAAAGCTCTTCAAATGAAGGTTCTAATTGTTGTTATGCTCATATGATTTGCAATAGGCTCTATAACTCTTTTCTTTTTTTTTAAACTAGAACATCAAACAAAGATTACAAATATATATGAATATGATGTGATGACTCTGCTTTACATCACACAAGAATGATCTCTTTTAATGGTATGAAGTTGTAGTTGCAAAAACCTGGATGACTCTTAACCTGTGACAAGATGGGGCTAAGAATGAGTGAGTAAATAATCAAGGGTTTCCATGGGGTGTATGGTGATTAAGGGCTGTTATGAGGAGATGTGCCACCATATAACAAAGGGATCCAAGATTTAACCAAAAACATAGAAATAAAGATAGACTGGGGTTTAGAAGGGTGCAGGTCCACCAAGCAACAATATATATGCTACTCTATGCTGTTTGGAAAAATAATTAATGAACTCTTGCAACATAATTGTTGTCCCCAACACAACCATATTCTTGTAAAACTTGGGGCCACTGGTTTCAACTCTTACATTCAAATTTTTAAAAAGCCAATTGCTCATTTAAAACATTTTTTATGTTTCCTATTGGTGAAATGGTTTTCTTTTCTTCATGGCTATCTGTATTCTTGAAATAGCTTAAATCTCTACTCATTAGTCATGGTTTGACTGTAAGTTTTCTTCTTTGCATTTCCTTCCCTTTTCAGAGTTTATTTATTTTCTGGGCTTTGGTTTTTGGTAATTACAACTTGTGTGGTGACAATTGTCATCCTTACTTCTAAGGTTTCCCTCAGTTAACTACCTTTTTATTATTTTGAGCATTCTCACAGTTCACGAGATTGAGACATGGTGGCCTCATCTTGTTACACGTGCTCTCAGCCTCTCAGGATTGTTACTATGCAAGGTTTCAAGCCTATTTTGTTTTCTTTTACTGGTAGTAAGCAGGAGGTGGCCAAGTGGCATTCTCTTGTACTTTCACTAGGGTGTAATTTATTTCATTTGTTTTTATTATACATTAGGTTTTCTGAGATCAGGACAGTTGCAAGATTTTGTCATTCCTTTCCTGGTTATGTTCTTGCCAAATTCCTTTAAAGGAAGGTGAGATGGAGACAAGTGTCTCTTTCTTGTTCTTTGTTTCACCAAAGGTTGTTTCAAAGAGTTCTGAAATCTTGTAAAACCTTGCATGCTCTGGTTGAACAAGATGGTGTTTTAGATTTAAACTTGCAAAGTATTTCATTCCCTGATTCACAAGAGAAGTGAGAAGGAGACAGTGACATTCTCTCGTTATGTTTCTTCATAGGAAGTTTTAATGTTTTAAACTTGTAAAGTTGACATGTTTAATGCTTTTGTTTCAAGGAGTGTGAGTGAGAGAAAAATGTCATCCAATCATTTATTGGTTCTTTATCTTTCCTAGAGATTCTTGTCTCTGCCTCAAAATATGTGGGTAAATGAGGATATGATAAGTGTCTTGTCCTTGTTGCATCTTCTCCCAGAAACTTCCTTCAGGTCTTAATAATTCTTTCCTTGTTTTCTTTTCCTTAGAGTGAACGAAAAGTTGACTAGTGTTGCGTTCTTGTCAAGTCCTCTTGTTGATGTTTATGATGCAGCGTCAGAAGTATTCTTCCAGTGATCTCCTTATTTGTAATAAATTAAATAATAGCTTAATGCTATTTAATTTATAAGAGATGTTTATTCTTGAAGAGGCACGAATATTTAAGAGGTGCTATTTATATGATAAAGCCGACATTGTGAAGAGGCACGTTTTATTTTAAAGGCACGAGTTCTTATGAAGCCGACCTATTTCTTATTGGACGCGATTCTTCTTGGAGGCCGACTTTGAGATTAATGAAGGGACATGTCTCTAATCCTCTCTTGTATTTATATTCATTGAGTTCTTTCCATTCAGCATTCAGTTTATTCCATCATTGTCTTATCTCAAGTGTGAATTCATTAGAAGAAGCAGTGTGAGTTTATCATATGTAAAGTGCGACCATTGATGAAGCATTCAGTTCTGAGATAGCAGATTATATGTAATAGAATCTGTGATACTATTATGTGTTGATACATTATTCTGGCCTCTCTCATTGGCCTCGATTGTACAAGTGTTCTCTTCAAGAATTAATATATAAGAGATATATTGGTGCTGGGTTTTTCTCACTCAAGAGGAGGGTTTTCCCAGGGTATCTGCTGTGTTATTGTGTCTGATTTTGAATTAATTTTCTGTGCACTTAATCTGATCACTAAATTTAACATGGTATCAGAGCGGGTTTGAGGAGATCGTGATCAGTTTTGATACTACAGCAATACTCAATTCTCTTCGTCTTAAATCTTTGTCTATCTCTACATCAATCAAGATGGTGAACGGATTGAAAATCGAAGATAGACTCGAGGGAGCATCCGACTATACTTCATGGAGGTTTAGAATCATGCTCACATTGGAAGAGAATGCTTTGGCTAAGTTTGTGGAGACCAAAGTTCCCGAACCTGAAGAAGAAGAAGAGAAGTTGCAATGGAGGAAGAAAGACATCAAGGCGAAGAAGTTGTTGGTTGATTCCGTCAAAGACCATATTGTCCCAATTGTCTCCAAGTTGAAGACTGCAAGGGAGATGTTCAAGACATTAGAGGAGATGTACGAAATCAACAACACCAGCCGGGTTCTTGCACTGAAGCAACAACTACACCATGTGAAGATGGCCAAAGGAGAAACAGTGATTGCCTACTTCATGAGAATATTGGAGTTGAGAGATCAGCTCTCTACAATTGGTCATGTGGTTGATGATAAAGACTTGACGATGCTTGCTCTCAACAGTTTGCCATTATCATGGGAGTCCTACATTCAAGGAATTAGTGCAAGATCCGTAAGGGCTGATTGTATTCAAGAAGAGTCAAGGTTGGTGGCTAGAGGTGTTGGTCAAAGTTCAAAGAATGAAGATATTCATGTTCTCGCCTCCCATGCTTCGAAGAAGAAAGGAAAAGATGGGAAGAAAGGATTCTTCAAGAGAAATCGTGATAAGGGAAATGATGATTCACCCGCCTTCAAGAAGAAGAGAGACATGTCCAAGATTCAATGCTTTAGGTGTGATAAGTTTGGGCACTTCGCTAAGCATTGTCCAACTAGACCTAAGCAACAAGCCACCATTGCAGATGTTGATGATGCTTCTCCGCAAAAGGATTCAAGTGAATATTTGTTCTACTCTGCATTGTCAAGCAGTACACCCACTGACACCAACACTTGGCTAATTGATAGTGGTGCTTCACGACATATCACGGGTTTCAAGGAGCACTTATCAAGTTTGGTGGAGAAGGAGTCTTCCGAACAAGTCATCATTAGAGATGATGCTAGCTACTCTGTGAAAGGAATTGGGACCTCTACACTTCATTTGGATTCCGGCATCACACTTCAGTTGAGTAATGTTCTTTATGTTCCTGGAATCAAGCGCAATCTCATTTCAATTTCAGCCTTAGAAGATAAAGGATATCAAGTTGCCTTCTCCAAAGGCAAAGTTCTAGTGTGGATGGAGAACTCTAGCTTCAAGGATGCCCAAGTAATTGGAGTTAGACATGAAAGTCTCTACAGACTTTGTACGCGTCCTCTACAAGCGTTAGTTCATGATTCTTCAAGTCTATGTGATCTTTGGCATCGGAGATTGGCTTACCTACACTTCCGAGCCTTACCTATCATGGAGAAGATGGTGTCGGGTCTTCCTAAGTTCAACCAAGAGCATGAAGGTACTTGCAAGGGTTGCGCTTTGGGTAAGAATATAAAAGCCCCTTTTCATAGTAGAGAAAATAGGTCTAAGGGTATTTTAGATCTCATTCATTTTGATTTATGTGGTCCTATGTCTGTTCCTTCTTCGAGTGGATTCTTGTATTATGTTCTTTTTATTGATGACCACTCTAGGAAGACTTGGATTTATTTTTTGAAAACTAAAGAGTCTGAGGAAGTGTTAGAAAGGTTTAAGGAATTTAAAGCTTTGGTAGAGAATGTTTCCGGTAAAAGAATTAAGGTCCTCAGATCTGATAATGGTGGAGAATACACCTCTGGCAGTTTTCAGAATTTTTGTGTTGATGCAGGGATTAAGAGGGAGTTCTGTGTTCCCTATAATCCTCAACAGAATGGTGTTGCAGAAAGGAAGAACAGGACGATCGTGGAAGTAGCGAAAGCCATGATCCATGACCAAGATTTGCAAACCTTCTTATGGGCAGAAGCTTCCAGGACGGCTGTATATGTTCAGAACAAAAGTCCTCACAAGGTCTTGGAGAATATAACTCCGAAAGAAGCCTTTACAGGGAAGAAGCCTGAAGTCAGTCATTTAAGGATCTTTGGATGTCCTGTCTATGTTCATATTCCAAAGGAAAAGAGAACTAAGTTGGAGCCTTCTGGCAAGAAGGGAATATTTGTGGGCTACAGTGAGACATCAAAAGCCTACAGAATATACATTCTAGGACAGAAGTTGATCGAGATCAGTAGGGATGTTACATTCGAGGAAGATGTTGCATTCAGGAGATCCAGAGGCATTCATATGGAGATCGATAATGAAGAGTCTCCTTAGGACATGGAAGTTGACCATACTCCTGAGATACAGAGGGAGACTTTAGAACCAAAAGAAGATATTGATCCTGTTGAACCTTTGGAACCTACTGATGGGCCTACTAACATTGTTATTGGGAGAAAGAGACCTCTATGGGCCAGGCGTACTATGCAAGAGGCTGAAAGTTTTGCAGCTCCTAGAGGCACATTCAGAGAAAGCAAAAGGCCACATAAGTTCTCCAATTATGTTGCCTTAATGAGTCAGATTATAGAATTTGAGCCTACTTGTTTTGAGAAAGCATCTAGTCATCAAGTTTGGAGAGATGCTATGGCAGAGGAGTATCAGTCAATCCTTAAGAATGATGTTTGGGACATTGTTCCTAGACTTGAGGGCAAGTCCGTGGTATCTTCTAAATGGCTCTTCAAGATCAAGCATGTTGCAAATGGGAGCATTGAGAAGTACAAAGCAAGATTTGTGGCTCGTGGGTTTTCTCAGAAAGAGGGAGTTGATTATGAAGAAACATTTGCTCCTGTTGCTCGCTATACTTCTGTCAACCATCATTGCTATTGCTGCATCTAGAGGATGGAAGATTCACCAGATGGATGTGAAGACAACATTTTTGAATGGTGTGATTGAGGAAGAAGTTTATATTGAGCAACCTAATGGATTTGAAGTTCATGGGAAGGAGTCTCATGTTTGCAAGCTGAAGAAGGCCTTGTATGGTCTTAAGCAGGCTCCTCGAGCATGGTACAAAAGGATTGATCGTTACCTATCAAGTTTGGGCTTCTTGAAGAATGATGCTGACTCTAATCTCTACTTCAAGGTAATCAATGGTGAAGCATTAATTTTGGTCTTATATGTTGATGATTTGATTCTTACTGGAGAAGATCACCTGATTCTCGAGTGTAAGAAGGAGTTGACTTCTAAATTTGAGATGAAGGATCTTGGGCTCATGCATTACTTCCTTGGCTTAGAAGTCTGGCAGAAACCAGATGAGATGATTCTAAGTCAAGGGAAGTACACCATTGATATATTTAAGAGATTTGGTATGGTGGATTGCAAATCCATGTCTACACCATGGAGACCAACCTAGATAAATTGAAGGAGGCTGCAATGAAGTTCAGCTTAGTGGATCCTACAGTACGGGCGACAGCTGATTGATCCTTGATGTATCGAGTTAACACTAGACTTGATATTTTTTATATAGTGAGTGCACTTAGCCAGTTTATGTGTGAACCGAGACAGATACATCTTGTTGCAGCTAAACATATCCTGAGATACTTGAGTGGCACAGTTGGATATGGGGTGAGGTATTCTTCAGATGCAGACTTGGAGTTACATGGTTATACTTATTCGACAAGGTGGTCACGCATCGGAAGAACACCTCTAGTTGTTGCTTCAACTTGGGTTCTATGATATCTTGGTACAAAGAGAAGCGTCATCTCAGAGTATTATACAACAGAGGCGTAGTATTGCAGCTTGTATGGCAGCTCTGGAAGTAGTGTGGCTTCGTGAGCTCCTTGGCAGATTGTTTGGACAATCAATGGAGCCTACTATCATTCATTGTGATAATCAGAGTTGCGTGAAGCTTCGTCAATCCTATGTTCCATGACAAAACCAAGCATGTTGAGATCAAGTACCACTATATTAGAGATATGGTACTACGGAAGGCTATACAATTGAGGTATAGCACTGATAAGCAGTACGCAGACATTCTCACCAAGCTCTCTCCAGGATAAAGTTTGTGTACTTTTGAGATAAGCTTGGTATGGTGGAGAATCCAATTGATCAGAAAGAGTCTCGTATCAATGAGCCTTTGTTTAATGAGTTCTTCTCTGTGGAGAGAAGTTTGAGGTGAAATCCCTTGTTAATGCATTTTCCTCCCCGAGACGGAGGAATTTGAGGTGCAAGCCCTTGTTAATGCATTTCTCTTTGAGATTTGAGGTGAAAGCCCTTGTTTCCACCCTCTGAGAGAGTCATGGTGGATGTCATGTGTGTGACTCCATGACAACATCTTGTACTTGTGTTTCACCCTCTGGGAGAGCCATGGTGAAAGTCATGTTGAGGTGACAACATCACGCAAGTGATGAACACTTGTACAAACCATAGTATGGTTGTAGCCATTATGGTTGATATCGTGTTGAGGCGATATCTAATATCACGATGAGGTGATATTCTTCCTTTCACTTATGGTTGTAGCCATAGTGGTAGACATCACGATGAGGTGATTTGTCTTGTGCAGCTGGAAGTATCCTCCCTAGCTGAGAGGGAGTGTTGATGTTTATGATGTAGCGTCAGAAGTATTCTTCCAGCGATCTCCTTATTTGTAATAAATTAAATAATAGCTTAATGCTATTTAATTTATAAGAGATGTTTATTCTTGAAGAGGCACGTTTTATTTTAAAGGCACGAGTTATTATGAAGCCGATCTATTTCTTATTGGACGCGATTCTTCTTGCAGGCCGACTTTGAGATTAATGAAGGGACACGTCTCTTATCCTCTCTTGTATTTATATTCATTGAGTTCTTTCCATTCAGCATTCAGTTTATTCCATCATTTTCTTATCTCAAGTGCGAATTCATTAGAAGAAGCAGTGTGAGTTTATCATATGTAAAGTGCGACCATTGATGAAGCATTCAGCTCTGAGATAGCAGATTATATGTAATAGAATCTGTGATACTATTATCTGTTGATACATTATTCTGGCCTCTCTCATTGGCCTCAATTGTACAAGTGTTCTCTTCAAGAATTAATATATAAGAGATATATTGGTGCTGGGTTTTTCTCC
>VDFB02359205.1:0-47426 GCA_007258455.2 Sequoia sempervirens
TTTTTGTTGCTGAAAAAGAGTGAATGAAGGCTAAATGTAGATGCAAAGTTTGTTAGTGAAAAGGGATGAGAGATGAGAGAAGATTTTCCAGATTGAAGAAAGAAGCTACCAAGTGTCATCATCAAATCAATTCTAGAGCTTAATCTTCTTCTTCTTATTCTCTTCTTTTCTCATTTTGTAGAGGGTTCTAAATTTTTGTATGGGTTGGGTAGATAGAGAAATTCTAATCTGAGTCATGAATTGAATATGCAATTGTAATGTTGAGTTTCATGAGTAAATATTAGCCAGTTTATGTAAGAAAATCATGAATGTCATCAAACTGTCTCCATATTTGTACACATTTAGTCATATGAATTCAATAATTTACAAAGTATTTAGAAATTTTTATCTCAATTTCCTTGAGATTGTATTATTTATTCATAGTTCTATTTCAAATAAATGGTTAAATTACTTTGAGCAGATAATTGTGATCTTAAGTGTGCAGGGTGGATCTGTAAGAAGAATTTGGGTGACAACAGGAGTGGATTTGCTAGTCCAAAGCATTAGTAGTTTTGAATCCACTGGTTGAATTCTATTTGCTGACGATATTTTCTTTTCAATTCTATTTTTGACTCCATGGCCCAAATTTAGGTATTGATTTGTCATTCAGCTTAATGTATTTCATAAAAAAATTATAAATTCAAAATCATTTTAATTTGTGTTGTTGGGTTTAGGTTTGGTGTAGGATTTTGCTTCCCAATTGTTGAGTGAGTATTGAGATATGAAAAATGCAACCAAATTTAAAGTTGTTAGTACTTCCCTTGGTATATTTTAATTGGGAATTATCTGATTTAAAATGCAATGTCTATGCATAATTGAATTGAGTCTTTATCTATTGTAAAGGAAAACCCACCTTGGTCCTATCGGGCCATAAGTGTAGGACATTTCAGTCTTTAATGAATCTTGTCAGTTGGCCAAATCCCTCTTTGAGTCTGAGCATAATAAATTGGCTATTCTTTAGGAATCATTGGACAGGTTGATTTTTAACACCAATAGAATGGCGACTCTGCTGAGGAGAAGTGAATTATTTTGTTAATTCTGCTCTAAAACCTCTGGTGCAAATTTTTTGAAGTCCATTTGGAAATATTCAAAAGAATGAATGAATGGTTTAGATGTCAAAGAAGTTCTAGATTTACAAATTGATGTGTAGCAACCTGAATTCAAAAGACTATGAAGAGAATCTACTAGAAGAACTCAGAGAATTTATTTCATTGATGAAGATAACCTTGCTTCAAAGGTTTTCCTCTCATTGAAGAGGTGGCGACTCCACTCTACAATTTATGCACATGAAGGGCTATTGTTTGTTATTGTGACCTGAAAATTCTCTATTCAAAGTTGCAGCAGCTAGAGATGTGAAGGTACATGGTTCTCTGCATACTTTCATTTATTAGATCTTTCATATTGAATGCAATTGTTGTTCCATTTAAAGTATTTGTCTAAGTATTCACAATATTTTCTAGTGTGGATGGTTATAATGAATTTGTATATCCTAGGGATTTTTCTCCACTTGCATTGTCATATGTTTCAAGCCGAGGCTACCACGTTAGTAATTATCCTAGTGATCCTTCATTTCTTCATGGTTATGATTATGCAAAATTAGTTAAGCCCTGATTTGCAAGTATATATGGATCACCAAACTGAAATAGCCATACCATTAGAAACCTTAATATAGATTGTCAAGAATCTTTAGAAGTATGATAATCCTCAAACATTTGACACCCCAAAGTACAAGAACCCAAATGTGAACAACCCTAGGATTAGTTGGGAATGGAAAGTTGTGTTCGAAAGGGGAATTAAAGAGATGAACAAAAGGAACTTGATGTCTCTACAAGCCTAATTATGAGATAATCATATTGCATTTACTAGCCAAATTACTACACCTTTTTTCAATTCCTCTGATCCATTGTATGACCAATTAGACTTGTCATGGGTTGATTACAAGGTTGAAAGTATGCCAACTAAAGTCTATAAAAAAATGCCTAGATTTAATGGATACAATGTGTGTGAAGGAGATGCACATGTAAAAAGTTTTTCTAGATTCATGGAGAAACATTCATTTGGAGATCAGGATATGTGGATGAGATTTTTTGTCAGATCTCTTGAAGGTAGAGCTAGGGACTAGTACTTAAGTTTACTTGAGAAGTCATTTCCCTATTGGGATAAACTAGTAAATGCTTACAGAGAAGAATTTGCAAGAGAACCTTCTTACCTTGTCATGAGGTTGAAGGAGATTAAAAGAAAAGATGGAGAGTCAAGCATTTCTTTTAGTCATAGATTTGTTGTTTCTCTTTCACTAATCCCTAAAAATTTCAAACCTAGTACTCCAAATTGCATTCATATGTATTTTGAAGCTTTTGAGGAGGTATCTAGTGCACTGTTAAAGGATTATAAAATATTGAGTATACATATGGCTTACACATTTTTAGATAATTTGGAAAAAAAGAGGAATGAATATGTGAAAAGTTTGTTGTCTTCAATTTTGGGTAAACATGTTGATGAAATTAGCAACTTAGCAACTGTGTGAATACAAATGATCAAATGTCTTCAATTTTGAATACAGACAAGTGCATACCTGAGAAGATAGAAGAAAAGAATGATGCATCATTAGGTGATGAGGAATTTGTCTTTGAAAAACCTACAAAAGAAATATACCTAGATGAAAATTGCAACCATAATGATGAAATACACATGATGAGGTAAATGAAACATTTGAAGTTTCTTCTATCTACTTGGAAAATGCAAAAACAAAGAGAAAATTTTATGTAGCAATTGAAGGTTGCAATGATGCAGATAATTTCTTGAATGTTCATCTTAGTTCAAAATGTGCTAATGATACTTTCCCTTCAAGCAATGAGTGTGATGTTGTGATGAACAATGGGATTCCAAGATTTTTGAGCTAAGAACATGATGAGGGATATGAATTGGATTTATTTTTTGAAGAGGATATGTGTAATCAGTAGTATCATGATACACTATGTCATACCAATCTTATAAATGTGTGTAGCATTGATGAAAAATTTCATGATGATGAGACAAATGAGCATGTTGATTTGAGAAATGCTTCTGAGAATGTCAGTATATCAACTGCAAATAATAAAGTATGCAATTAATTTCAGTTAGCAAGATCAACCACAAGTAGATGCAATGAAGAAACCATTGGTGGTTTTTAGTTTGACAATGAAAATGTTTGTGTCTATCCTCAAGAGGATGTAAATGATAAACTCAATGATGACACCCAGCCCAATATTGAAATGCAAATAGATGTAGATTGTTGTCATGATAGCCTAGAAGTAAGAAAGAATGAACAAATGGATAACTTGTTCTTTGTGATGGATTGTGACCATGCTTTTGATAAGGTTGTTAGCAATTCAATCTCCTATGATTGGGGAAATCCTATTTATGATTAGTCCATTGAGTTTTCAGATTTTGATGATGATGACACCATGATATATCCTAATTTAAATTTTGATAATGCGTGAAATTCTAGTGGAGGCCAAGAAGAAGAAGTGGTTGAAATAATGGATTAGAACAATGATCTATTAAGCAGTGAACAAATTTCAAATCTATTAACCATTGAATATTAGAAATGTGCACATGTGAATAACTCTTAGTTGTTTTATGCTACCCATATTGATTTTGACAGTGATGATAATCTTCACTATGCAAGGTATGATGCATGTTTTTTTTATCTCCCTTCCAATTATGAACTAGTTGATTAGCATGATGGTAATGTGGATGAGGAAAATCAACCATTTGATTGTAATGATGCATTGTATGATGAATATGAAATTATGCATGCTAATGCAAGTTCAGAAATGTATTTTGATGAATTAGAAACAATAGATGACCATGAGGTTTGTGTACCCAATGAGCCGAGTTTTGAAAATATTAATGAAGATTTGGACAAGTGCCCATTTTTTTATTTAGATGAGCCTAGTCATGAGTCTTTTCATGTGGATGTGGATGCTGATTTCAAAGAAAAATTAGATTATCTTTCTCAACCAGAATTGCTCATTTTTAGCAAGCTTGGGATGTTGAAAATATTGATATGTTATGTTCAAAGGATAAAAAAGTGTCAAAGGATGAGGATAAGTTGAAAATCCTTGATGATTCTCTATACCAACATGATGGAGGAAAGTTACAAATTATGCCAATGCATGAGTGTATCTCTTTACATACACTTGGAGATAGTTTACATGATGTGCAAAATCTTCTGGTAAGTTCTTGTGATAGTTTCACCTTTGATATACAAACTAGTAATCATATTGAGCTTGATTGTACCAACCATGTGGTAGAACATGAGTGCTATTTTTGTCAACTGGAAGAAGTTTTCATAAAGTTTGGAAATGTGTAAGAAATTGAAGAATGTTTTTTTTACCTTGAGAATGATTTATATGATGAACATGATAAGTGGTTTCCACATGATAATCAGTACTTTGAGAGTATGCTTGCTTTTTGAATGCTTGGTAAGTATGAATATGTTGATAATGTTGTACATGATGAGTTGTTGGGAGATGCCAACATGTTTAATCAAGAATGTGGCAGTGATATGGTCTATGTGATCTAGTTGCCATGTGATAGAAAAGCTAAGCAGGGAGCATGTTTCCACTTGTACCAAGGCATCTTGATACTACTGTTTGGAAAAATACAATCACTCATGTTGTTATGGTGTGATAGAGGCTAGCATGGGTTGAGGGAGATCAAATACTTTAATAGATTGGTGTTTGAAAGAGGTAAGAATTGAATCCCCTTTTTTAATTTGGTGGCTTGGGGCCACCAAGTGAAGCTCAAAAAGAGATTGAATAAAAGAGCAGTTTAAGAGCACCTAATTGATTCAACATTTGGTCTACTCCCCAGAGATCTGGATTCTTGCTATGCCTACAAGGGACATACATCCCCAGTCAGAGCCACTATTGGGACTTTCAAATTTTGCAAATTTGAAGTGCCCATATTGAAAAAATTTCCTTTGAACACTCATAAGTGCACCTGAAAAATCTTCCCAAGTGACCTACTTTGGAGGGTCACAATTAAGAGATAGTTAATTTTCAAGCTAAACCCCTTGGTAGAAATACTCATGTGACATATGTGAATGTGCATGTTAATTTTAATCTGCCCATGATAAGTTTTGGTAGGGTTTTAAAATGCAAAGCTGGAGGGTTTTGGGACTGTTTTGTTGTTTACAAACTCTATCGTGTCAAGTGGCCTCTTGTTGGAGATGATATTTCATGGTTGGATGATTGTCAAGACAAACATATTGTTTCTCTCCATTCTCCCCACATTCATATGCTCCCTATTCTAGTTTCAGAGCTTCATAATCAGATTTGATATTTTTTCGAGATCAAAAGAAAATGCAGTTTGTTCTAATTTTACATTTGCATTTCTGACATTTTCAAGGTGGTCAACTTTGACCCCTAATATCTTGTGAAGACTAATTATTGAATAAAATTCATCTTGCACATGTACTCATTGGACCTAAATGAGCTTGTGTTTCCAATGGAAACTTCTTAGAAGTTGGTTTGATATTTTTTTGAAGTGGTGACTTGGTGAGCCTTGATTGATTTTGAACAGGTGCAGTTGCAGAAAACTCTAACTAAGCAACTTTGAATTTTAATATCTTGCACCTCATGATCTATTTTTCTTAACCATTTGTTGCACTACATTCTTGGGTCAAATTTCTACATGCTTATGAATTTTCATAGCTTCAAAAGATTGTTTGACTACTTTTCCAGGGTGATTCTAGAGCCCAATTAACCAATTTTGACCACTATCTAGATATGCTAGAAAGAAAATTTTAATGACAATCTAGTTTCATTTTTTCACCTCAAGTACATTCAAATGTAGCATCTGATTAGTACCACATGAAATTTGTTTGAAAAAAAAAAAATAGTCGAGCCCACCTGGGGATCTAACATGCCTTGCACAGTTGTGAAACTATAAACATTGCATTGTGGCAATCACTTCAAGTAAATTTCTTTCAATAGATCAACATATGGAGGAGTGAATGATCACAATAGCCCTCAATAGTTTGAAGGTAAAGGAAGATCCAATTTTCAAATATAGAGTTTGAAAATCTTACCATTAAGAAAAACAATTTTGAGGCATGTATGGAGTTTTGGTAATTGGGCACAATTATCTTTTGTAGTCAATAGGGTTGGTTATTTAAATATGAAAAGTGTTCCAAAGATTTCTAAAATCAATAAAATAATTCAATGAATTGGGAGAAGATAGCCAAGATGAATGAATGGGACAGTCTTATACCTAGAACATAGACACTTGTACATAAAGGATAGAAAAAATTATGGATTACAACATCAGAAGATTCAAGACAAAGCCAAGAGAAAAAGAAAAGGTCAAAGAAAATGAGATAAAAGATAAGGGAAGACAGTCCATATTTTATTTTTCCTTCTTTATGGTAAAATGAGGAGTACAACCCTCTATGAGGTAGATAATATGAAAGCGGTAGTAGAGACCTTTTGATCATATGTCCAGAAGATGGTGCTTCACTTGAAATTACTATGGAATAAAGTCACAACAATATTGACTTTTGCTTGGTTGTTCGAACAACTACATGATACTAAAAAGGAAAATCTTTTCCTCATGCTAGTATAGTTAAGGTTTCCTTATTAAGTGGATGCATAATTAGTCTTGCACATATGGGGCAGGCTTGGAAAAAATTCAACCAACTTTGAAATTGATATGGGATACACTCAAACAGATTAAGAACTTATCAAATGCTTTACATGTTTAGCAATATGGAACAACAGGATTTCAAAAGGGCCAGTGGCATTGAGGATGCCATTCCAAGCTAATTACTTTAGGGACAACACAAGCCTAAGAAATTACAATTGGAGTATTGAAAGACATATCAGTTGCTAAAGAAAATTCATATCTTCAAATTGTTTCTAATTTCGTTCCAAGGTTTCTTCATGCTCTCAATAACATGATTCCACACATGAAGCAATTGTATCTATTGAAATATACGAGCTTTCCTTTTTAAATGATAAAATAGAGGCATAAAAAGCAAGTGATAGCAGCATGGTGTGAATCAAATGTAGGATGTCTTAATGTTGAACTTCCTTGAGAGGGTCGATCTCTTCAAAATAGAGGATGGAGGAGTTTAGTTAGGAGTCTCTGCATAGTGAAGGGAGGGATATAGTGAGTAGGGAAACATCATAGACAAGGAATGTGAGATTGTTTGACAAAATCTCCAAATAAATGTGGTTTCATTGAATGGCACAGTTGCAACATGTGCACAAAACAGATTTGTTGAAAAGGCTTTAGAAATTTGCAAGCGAATGTAATTAGAATGAGTGTAGCCATTACACTGGTAGTCAACTTGTTGGTGCCAAGACATGAAGGAAGTTTGTACTTGTAGTAATATGTGTTAAAATTGTTTGAGGTGAGGGATCTGAAGAATGTGCAGCCACACATCAGGGAAGGACAATCAACGCTTGCAGTGAAAATGTATCAAAATTGCTGCTATGGAATTGCAGGACATGGGAATCCAACAAAGCACATAGGATAGAGGATTTTTGTTAGAACTCATTTAATAGTGAAGGGAGTGATCCAGGAATGAGTTAGCACATCTAGAAAGGGCTTAAAAACCTATATTGAAGAATATGGTGTAGTAAACATGAAATGCATTTGCTAAAACATAGGTCCATCAAGCTTGCATAAGAGGGTTTGAAAGTGTATTGTAGAATGCTTGCACTAAGATGAATGATGATGAGGCTGCTATGGAAATTTCATCTATGAATGGGCCACCATTATGCTTGATGAAGGGGCCATTGTTGGAAAATTAAAAAATGAATGGAGATGAGGCTGCACACATGGTGAACTAGATTCAAAGAATTCCCATGTGGAAATTTCACTTAGAGATTTCTCAAAAAGAGGGATCCAAATGGAACGACATCGATTTCATGTTGTAAGGAAGCATTTTTACATAGGGGAATGCCTCCATTCAGTTAGAAGGTTCACGCAAGAAATATTTGTGCTTGCAGTGAGAATGTATAAAAATTATTTGAGGAAATTATATGTTGGCAATGCATTAGAGAAGGTTGATGTTGCATTGATTGGGATGGCTCGAGCTTCCTGGGGAATGCATCAAAGTTTTTGGGAGTTCTTTTGAGTGTTGACACTCAAAGTTTGGCCTAGCTTGAGATTTGTATTGTAAACTATTGGCACACGACTTAGAAGTGATTGTGTTGCGAATAGGTAGATTGTGCTTGAAGGCCTCCATGATCAAATAGAAGGATCTCATCAATGAAATGAGGAGAAAAGAATATTTAGAGAAAATTGGGGAGAAAAGAAATCAACGGTCAGGAGAAAATGAGAGATGATGTAGCCAAATCCTAACCCTAGCTCATTGTCTTATAGTTTTAAGGTGCATGCTTGTTAAAAGTTGTGAGATCTGTGAGATTTAGCCACATGAATGGTGGACCTGAGGAAAGAATACAGAGGGTTGTTTAAAATGGAAAATGTGAGATGGTGAGCAGGTAATGTTTTTAATGCAACCTGATAGTAATATTTAAAAGACCCTTCATTTTAAGTAAAACTTAGACATAAAGTGAAATAAAATCATTTGTTGGGCTTGTTGAAATATGGATACAGGTGAAGATTTTAAGAGGGTGACATAAAATGTGTGAAGGCCTTCAATGTTTGAAAAGCAAACATTTTGTTTAAAATGAAAAGTGAAAGGAAAGGTGAGTTTCTTAATATCCCGGTGAAAAATTTAGAGTGCTAACATATTAAAAGGTGAAAAGAGGGCCTGATAAGATGGTCTTAAAATATTCACCTTTTTTTTTTAAAAAAGCATTGATTAAAATATGAGGTAAATATTCTTTGTTAGGCATGAGATGTGCAGGAAATATTTAAAGTCTTGTGCTTTAAATGTAAAGTGAAAGCTGGGGGGCCCTAAGCTTGGTTGGCTAAGAATTCTGTTGTGGCTCTACTAGTCCAGAGTTCTAGTCTACAGAATCGAAATGCGGAGCCGCCCGGTCCGCTAAAAAATTTAAGACCTTTATAGAGATTAGAGTGCTACCCGATTCTGATCTAAAAAAAAACAAAATGTAAAGTGAAAGCTTATGACTTTAAAAGTAAAGTATTTTTATTGCTAGACAAATAATTTGATTGCACAAATAAATACTTTACTACTAAACAAAGGAATTTAAAAAGGGCCTTCCCAAGGTAGATATAAATTTTCTTTGTTGGATGAAGGCAATGGTAAAATGCATGTGAGATGTCGGGTGAAATGTGAAGTTTTCCATAGGAAAGTGAATGATAAATGTAAAGTGGAGCTACAACCAAATAGGGGCAAAAATAAAAGGTTTTCACGCGCAGAGCTATTTTTCACACTATAGGGTAGAATGAAGTAATATTTTTCATGTGGGGAAATTTTATGTTATTGAATGAAGAGTGAATGAAGGCCAAATGTAGATGCAAGGTTTGTTAGTGCAAAGGGTTGAGAGGTGAGAGAATATTTTCTAGATTGAAGATAAAATCCTCCAAGAGTCATCATCAGATCAATTCTAGAGCTTAATCTTCTTCTTATTCTCTTATTTTCTCATTTTGTAGAGAATTCTGAATTTTTGTATGGGTTGGGTAGATAGAGAAATATTGAGTCTGAGTCATGAATTGAATATGCAATTGTAATGCTGAGTTTCATGAGTAAATATCAACCAGTTTGTGTAAGAAAATCATGAATGTCATCAAATTGTCTCCAGATTTGTACACATTTAGTCATATGAATTCAATAATACAAAGTATTTATAATTTTTCATCTCAATTTCCTTGAGATTGTATTATTTGTTCATGCTTCTATTTCAAAGAAATGGTTAAATTAATTTGAGAAGATGATTGTGATTTTAAGTGTGCAGGGTGGATCTTTAAGAAGAATTTGGGTGACAATAGGAGTGGATTTTCTAGTCCAAAGCATTAGTAGTTCTGAATCCACTAGTTGAATTCTATTTGCTAATGACATTTTCTTTGCAATTCTATATTTGACTCCATGGTCCAAAATTAGTCACTGATTTGTCATTCAGCTTAATGCATTTTAGAAATAAATTATAAATTCAAAATCATTTTAATTTATGTTGTTGGGTTTAGGCTTGGTGTAGAATTCTTCTTCCCAATTGCTGAGTGAGTGTTGAGATACAAAAAATGCAGCCAGATTTAAAGTTATTAATACTTTCCTTGGTATATTATAATTGGGAATTATCTGCTTTAAAATGTAATGTTTGTGCATAATTGAAATGATTCTTTAGGCATTGTAAATGGAGACCCACCTTGGTCCTATAGGTCCAAAAGTGTAGGAGATTTCAGCCTTTCACTGAATCTTTCCAGTTGTCCAAATCCCTCTTTGAGTATGAGCATAAGAAACTGCCTACTCTTTAGAACTCATTGGACCGGTCGATTTGGAACACCAATAGAGGTCGTGAGTATAGGATTTTTCATTGAAAAATTAGAAAATAGATACATCAAAATATAGATAAATAGGGTTATGATGGACTTATCTTCCTTTATTTCATTAGGAAATGAGATCCCCACAACAAATTGATTATCAACCGTTAGGTGAATCAACCCAAAGTGAGAATCTATAGATTTCCTTATGAATGAAGGGATGGGGTCAAGGTCAAACAACACTTTGGGGAGAAAATATATAAATAGTAAATCAACTCCAAAATGCAATCTAACACTTGAAACTTGAAGATTAAGCTCAATATTTGTAGAACCAAAAATAGATTGCAGATTTGAGAAAGGTAGAAACACATGTACCAGTCACCACAAGTTTTTTCTAAAAGTTGATCTTAGACTCATTCACCCATGGGTGAATGGGTCCAAGTACAAGGATTTCAAAAATATTTTGGGGGCCTCTGGTGAAAATCTATAGCTCCTGATTCATCTAGGTTTCAGCGTTGAAAAGTTGAAAATCTTATCTATATGTTAGATTCCAAGATTTGACAACTTCAACAACTTTTGCAACTTTGACAACTTTGTAAATCTTGCTCTTCAAAAGGTCTTCAAGCGTTCTTCAACCTAAATCTGCAATCACACACACATGAAAGAAAAATGTTTGTTTTGGGGTGAATAGGGGTTTTCCTTGGTCAAACCATGTTTTGGTAATCAAACCTTGAAATGAAATAATGAAATGAAAGAGGGGATGAAGAATGAACAAATATATGTCACCACTCAACAAACCCTTGTAGAAACATTAATAATGGAGATCTTAGGAGGTTTGCAACTTGCATGAAATGGTTGAATTGGATGTGGATCTTGATACTTGAAATGATGCTTGAAATTCTTGACCTTGATCTTGAAACCTACATCACAATGTTAGCTCTAAGAACATGCATGATGCAAGAAGACTTTGACATGATGAATAGATCTTGTATCCTGCATTTAATTTCTAATATATCATTTCTTGAATGCCCTTGGTTTGTCTTGAAATGCTCATAAAATTCTCATAAAATTGCTAGTTGAAACTTAGTGAAATAACCTTGTATTTATAGGTATGTATCCTTAATTTCTATAAATTCAAATATGACAAGCTGAAACTGAATTATGGATTTGAAAACATTAAAATACCACTAAAAAAATAATTTAAATTTAGGTCCAAAGGTTTAGGGAGGACCCATTTTCCCATAGGCAAATGGGTCCAAGGTCCCTATACTTGGAACACACATTTCTACTTGTAAAGTGTTATGTTTAACCATTAATTGTTGTTGGGTTCTCCCTTTAGAAAATGCAATTTATTAGGCTTGTAAAGGAATAAAAGGGATAATTAAGGCATAATTAAACACAATTTAATTAAGGGGGGAATAAGTGTGTAAATGTAAAGGGGTACATTTAACAAGACTAAACAAAGTCATTGTTAAGTCCATTTTAAATTAGGAGGACCTAAACAAGTAGGAAAATGTAAAGGGTTACATTTTCCTACACTAAATTTAGCCCCCACTTTAGTGAGAGAATGACCCTACATCAAACTCACACTAAAGTAGACAATCAAGAGAGGTATAATTGTATAATCATTGGAAAGATAAGATGACAAAGATCAAGGAATGTGATCAAGCCTCCAAGATCTAAGATCTCATGGAAAAACCAACAAAGGCACAAGGATACACAAGCCTATGTTAAACATATATATGTATGCAACAATGACAAGACAATTAATCATACAACGCAAAATACTCAAAGAAAAAAGAGAAAATAAAAAGGAAAAGAAGAAGGTATGGATCAAGCCTCGACTATCCAACGTGATGTGGAACATGCCTCATTTTTTTTTCCAAAAATGTTTACAAGTGGAACTCATTGTCCACTATGCAAACAACAATGCACACTCACATGGGCTAGTGAAATTTTTTGTTCACTAGGTTAGCCCCCAAGGGTGGGAAATGAGATAATATTATTAGGCTCCCATACCATACCAAATTTTTACCTCTAATAACTTTAATATTAAGGCACCACACAATACGAACTTTAAGCTTCATAAGGCTTAACAAGTTGTGTTATGCTAAACACATAGAAAAAAGGCACCAAAAGCAAGGAAAGTGTTATGCTTGGTGGCCATGAAAAAGGGTTGTAACTTTGAGCTTCATAAGGTTACCAAGTTGTGTTATGCTAAAAAGTTATTAAAAAATGAAAATAAGATAAGACATGTTCAAAAGGGGTTTTCTTAGTTCATGTAAGTGTAAGAGAGGGGGACCAACCATGTTCAAGGCCCGAGGTCACAAAGGGCCAAGAGCAGAAGGCTTCCCTAACTTACCTTAGCTTAACAAGATGTTGGGGAATGTAGGATGAGAATGATGAGGAATATAAAGTCCTTCAATTACCCTAAACACCCGAAATGCAACATGGGGCTATCCAAGAACATTTTTGGGTTCAACATTATGCCTCAAGAAGTTCTCTACTAATGCAGAGCAGGATGGAGGAACAATCAACCAACACAAAATCAAATAATTAGCACAACTTCCATAGGGTCAACTCTATGGCTTTCCAATTCACAACTGAGCAACTGAAAGACCAATCATTCAAAGACAACTGTAAGAATACCCACTGATCATCCACATAGCATCCATATTGCATCAAAAAGACATTTCCAAGCTTACAAGTCAGGTTCATTTGTCAAAACATATAAAACCATTAAGTCACAGTGACCAAGGGCTAGTAGAATTAGCCCACTTTTACAAACAAAGTGTCCTTTAAATTGCTCTTCACCTCACCAACTCTTGGACAGTCACAAATTGTGGCACAAATCAAAGGAATCTCTGGTTAAAACCTCCATATTGCCCTTCTATATTGTTGTTCCATCAAACCCTCCTTTTCCTTCCTAAAACCTAGGGCTTATTGTATTTCCTATACCCAGAACACTTGCAAACCCAAAACCACTTGAAACCTTCTAATTTCAACCTGCACATGCTCAACACACCTTAACATTTGACTGTTTTCATGTTTTGTATAGACTTCCTTTGTAAACCACCTAATTTTCCCCTCTGTTCACCCCTTCACCATAGGGTTTCTAACTTCCTCACACAACCAGACACTTACAATCACTCAAAACTTCTAAATAGCATCAAATACACCTACCAAGGTTGTCCTTTAGGGTTTCAACCCAGATTTCATTCTCTCTAGACTTTTTCATCTACTCTAGCCTTGATTCCAAGGCCCAAAACACAATTTTGCAATAGGACGGTCTTAATAATTTACTTTAAATACTCTTCCAGCACAAAGAGGCTCATAATTATATTTTCCCTACTTTACTTAGGCCCATTCCTCCGAGTTACAGCCTACACAGAAGGAGGAATGGCCATTCAACTCATATTTAACTCAAAACCCTACTTTCCCTGTTTTAAACCAGTCAACAGCAAATTCAATTAAAAATGACTTAATTCACAAGGATAACTCTCAAGAACCAATTCAAAACATAGAAGAAACAACCCTAAATCAAAATCCAAACATTTATGATCAATCTTTGCTGTACGGACCCGTACACAACCAAGAAAATGAGAGAAAAAGAAAATTCTTGGGAAGCTTGACACTTTGTATTAATTTTCTTTTTCGACTTCTACAACCTGCTCATCATGTTCAAGCCTTTCAAGACTTCTTTCATTCCTCTCAATTTTTCCTTTTTAGTCACTTCCTCATTTTTCATTTTCTCAGTTCCAATACCTTTTTACCCTCTGTGACCATTCGTTGTGTTTACAATCCATCTTTTCATCACTTATACTTGCTGTCAAGGGACACTCCACTGCCCCAATCATGATCTTGTCATAATTTTCAAGCCTTTCATGGCTTTCTCCAACCTTCCCACCTGTCTTATCTGCATCTCTTCTTTCTCCTTTAACATTCTCAGCTTTCAAAACTTCCCTGTCATCAGATTGTTCTGCCCTGCTGCAACTCATCTTCTTTGTTATCAGACTTTTGTGATTGCTCAATACCCTGTCCAGTCAGTAGACATTGCTCATCTCCTCTATAGACCTCACTAGGCCTTCCTTGGCTCTCCATTGTTAATTCTCCTTCATTCTTATTCTCTTCACTTTGAGAGATCTCTGCCCCAAGTGCCTCCTGCTCACAAGACTCTGTCTCAGCTTCTTGTACCACTGTACTTTTCATAGGTGTCTGCCCTAGAACACCATTAACCTGCAATGAACAAACTTCTTGCTGTCTTTTATCTTCAACATAACCTTCAAGCTTACCTTGCTCTTTTAAGGTCATTTCATGTTTGACCTTCACTGCCCTTGTCTCTCTTAGGTCTTCATTCTGCACTGTCCTTCCCAATGCTGCTTCATGGTGTTTTTCCTTCTCCATTGCAACTATGCTATGCCCTATTTCCTCATCCTTGTCTTTGTCTGTTTTATATCCTAAGAACTTGTGTCTTTCCTGCAATATCACCTTTGTTCTCTTGTCTTGGCCATCTTCCACCAATGAAGTTAAAACATAAATCCTCCCATCCTTTTTAATCTGGTAATTATTTTCCCTGCCATAGTACACAGCAAATCTTTCCCAACACCATGGTTTTCCAAACATTAGATGACAAGAGTGCAATGGTACAATATCACATAATATTTTGTCTTTATATTCACCTATTTCAAATTCAACCCATGATTGTTCTTTAACCAAAAATGTGTTCTCACCATTCATCAATGAAACATAATAAGGTGAATCATGTGGGAACCTTTCTAAGTTCAATTTTTCAACCATTTCAAGGGCTACCAAATTATCCAAACTACTTGAATCAACCATAACCTTGCATATCTTACCTTTGCACTTGCACCTAGTCTGGAAAGTAGCATGCCTCATTTGTTCTTCTTTCTCATCCAACCTTCTGAAGTCCATAGTGCCTTGTATCTTCCAATGCTTCTCCTGCAACCTTCAAGTGATCTACTTCCTTGCTCTGATACCACTCTGATGCAGAGCAGGATGGAGGAACAATCAACCAACACAAAATCAAATAATTAGCACAACTTCCATAGGGTCAACTCTATGGCTTTCCAATTCACAACTGAGCAACTGAAAGACAAATTCTTCAAAGACAACTGTAAGAATACCCACTGATCATCCACATAGCATCCATATTGCATCAAAAAGACATTTCCAAGCTTACAAGTCAGGTTCATTTGTCAAAACATATAAAACCATTAAGTCACAGTGACCAAGGGCTAGTAGAATTAGCCCACTTTTACAAACAAAGTGTCCTTTAAATTTCTCTTCACCTCACCAACTCTTGGACAGTCACAAATTGTGGCGCAAATCAAAGGAATCTCTGGTTAAAACCTCCATACTGCCCTTCTATATTGTTGTTCCATCAAACCCTCCTTTTCCTTCTAAAACCTAGGGCTTATTGTATTTCCTATACCCAGAACACTTGCAAACCCAAAACCACTTGAAACCTTCTAATTTCAACCTGCACATGCTCAACACACCTTAACATTTGACTGTTTTCATGTTTTTTATAGACTTCCTTTGTAAACCACCTAATTTTCCCCTCTGTTCACCCCTTCACCATAGGGTTTCTAACTTCCTCACACAACCAGACACTTACAATCACTCAAAACTTCTAAATAGAATCAAATACACCTACCAAGGTTGTCCTTTAGGGTTTCAACCCATATTTCATTCTCTCTAGACTTTTTCATCTACTCTAGCCTTGATTCCAAGGCCCAAAACACAATTTTGCAACAGGACAGTCTTAATAATTTACTTTAAATACTCTTCCAACACAAAGAGGCTCATAATTATATTTTCCCTACTTTACTTAGGCCCATTCCTCCGAGTTACAGCCTACACAGAAGGAGGAATGGCCATTCAACTCATATTTAACTCAAAACCCTACTTTCCCTGTTTTAAACCAATCAACAACAAATTCAATTAAAAATGACTTAATTCACAAGGATAACTCTCAATAACCAATTCAAAACACAAAAGAAACAACCCTAAATCAAAATCTAAACATTTATGATCAATCTCTGTTGTACGGACCCGTACACAACCAAGAAAATGAGAGAAAACCAAAAAATTACTGGGAAACAGCACTTTGTATTAATTTTCTCTTTTCAAAAATGCTTTCATCAACCTTCTTGAGCCTTCAAGAGGAAATTTAAACATTTTTCAATCCAAACTACCAATAAAACGCCTATAACTGACCATAAGATTACCTTAACCCTTACATTGTTCAATTTTGCCTTATTTGACAATTTGTTAGCAACAAACACAACATTATGCAACCTTGTGCACTTTTTGAAACAACTAATCTTAAAAACCACAATTACATGACAAAATAGTCTCAAGTACCTTATTTAGCACTAATTTACTCAAATTCCCCTAATTTCTAGACCAACCCACACTTAAATGGATTTTTGCAATAATGTGTTTTAGGTGCTCCACACCAAATACCCAAGGATGGAAGCAGATCCACAGGACAACGTATAACCTTTGGCATCTCTAAAGTGCAGCATCCATACAAATAGACAACTAAAAGAGACAAGGTTGGAAACTAGGAAAGAAAATTTGACTACTACTAAAAGGGCCAAAATAGCATGATTAAGTAAAACAAAATGCTCCCTAATGCTTGATAGAGTAAAATGCAAGGTTAGGGTGCTTAGGGATGATCTCACAAAGAAACTCATTTGCTAGCTAGCTCCTTGAAAGTGCATTCACCTACACACAAAGAGGAGGAAAAATGTTGGATGGTTGTATAGGGGCATACCTTAGTCAGACCCCCGTTTAGGTGTTTCCACCTCCATGGACAACCAAGAAAGTGAGATAAAGAAAATAACATAATAAAAAACAATAAAGCACTACAAAACAGTAAATGTGCTTACTCTACCAAGTAATAGAGGAGAGGATTGGAAAGCTTACCACCTCCACCAAAATCACCCAAGGATGATGGGGGATAGAACGAGAGTACTCAATCCTCTACTACAATGGTGTTGTCCCAAACTTGCTCTACTAAAGTGATGGAGTGAAGTTGTTGCTGCCATGAAGTGCAAAAGTGTTTCTAGAATTACTTGGAATGAAAGAAATGAGTGCAAGAGAGTCAAGAAGACTACTTGAAGGTATGCAAAAGAAGTTGTGAAGCATGTAGGAGGAGGGAATTTGAAGAGGAGATGAATAAAATGGGAATATTTGGGTTGGTCGGCCAAAGAGGGTGTTACAACTTGACCACCAATGAGAATTGTAATGCCTCTATAGGTTTAGTTGCATGAATCTACAAAGGACGTAAGCACGCCACACAAAAATCTACATGTCGCATAGGCATCCTCAACAAAAATTCCCCCACTGATGCTCAAAACAGGTGCCAAGTGAAATAAAAGCAATGAGCTTAGGTGTAGTTAAGCCTCCAAACTTGGTTTTCTAAGGTAGAAAAAGGAAAAAGGGGAATTTTCATAAGGGGTGCAAATTCACTTTTATACATTTTCCCCCACTTTAGCTAGCACGAGTATTGATGAGTGCTTCAATAAGGTAGATCAAGGAAGGAGTAAGGTTAGAAATGTTTACCTAAACTATTGAGGAAGTAGACCATGATCTAACGAACCTAAAGGTACAAGACAAGCAAAGGACTTCATAGCTTCATGAAACTATGAAGTTGAAAAAGAAAGTGTCTTACAGGCTCGTGGACCTACAAGGAGGCAACCCCCAAGATCTCTCACATTAAGGAAGCCCTATGAAGTAAGCACCTCATAGGATCACAGACCTACAAGGAAGGTGTCCCCCAAGATCTCTCACATGGAGGATACCCAGGAAGCATCCCCCAAGATCTTTCACATGGAGGAAGTGAAGAAGATGCCCTACAGACCCATAGATCTATAGGGAAGGTATCCTTCAAGATATCTTGCATGAAGAATACCCAAGGAAGTACCCTACAAACCCGCAAACCTGTAATGAAGGTAACCCCCAAAATCTCTTGCATGGAGGAAACCCAAGAAAGTGTCCCACAAGCCCACAGACCTATAGGGGAACCACCCCCAAGATCTCTTGCATGGAGGAAGCTCAAAGGAAGCACCCTACAAGATCTGAGACCTATAGGGAAGGATCCCCCAAGATCTCTAGCATGGAAGAAACCTAGGAAAGTGGACTCCACAAAGTCAGGAAGTGGCCACGTAAGCAAGTAGGCAGACAACCGCATAGACCATGGACAATTTGGAAGACTTTCAAAGGGGTCCATTAGGAACCCATTGTGAAGAAAGGGGTCCACTCAAGGGATGCATAGTTTGAAAGTAGATATTTTCTCTTTCTCAAATTGATCCATCATCAAGGGATCTCCTTATAAAGGAAGAGAATTCCCCCACATGAGGGGAAGGTTATAGCCATTCCACCTCAGGGAGAAAAATCTCTCAAGTTCTTTCAAAAGGATCCCTAATTATGAATATTATTTTTAGAAAGGAATGTTTGCAAGGATTTTCAAGAAAATATTCATTGACAACAAATGCTTTTTCTAAAAATTGAAATGTTCAAGAGAGGCATCATCACACATGAGAGGGAAAACTCAAGTAAAGAAGAGAGAAAGATAAAGAAAAAGAAAAAGAAAAAGAGAAAAACACAAACAAAGGGCATAGGGGGATCTGGTTTAGCGGGGTCAAATTTGTCCAAGCTCATATAAATAGTAGGTAACCATGGTGCAAGGTGAAAGATCATCAATCCCCAACTAGATTAGGAAAATTCATGGAAAAAGTAAAAATTAAAAATTTGGGTCAACATGGAAGGGAAGCCTAAATTCCCCCAATACTTTGCATCATCCTTATTTTATCGAAAATCAAGCACAAACATGGAAGATTGATTATACAAATAAAAGAAGTTATATAGCACAAAAACCATGCCTATATCTAAGCACCAGCAGGGGTGACAAGGTCATCCAGGACACACAAAGAATGATCTGCGGGGGAACGCATCACAAAACACACACACACACATAAGATCAAGAAGAGGCCTCCTCCTAACAAGGATTGACCAAGAGGTCATCAATCCCACTATAGATCATTGTAGGGGGGAGGAGGAGGAGCCTACAGTGGTGGGATGTTAATAGGAGGAGCATTCAACCCTCCCCCAATAAGGGCCAAGGAAGAAGGCCCGACAAGGTCTTCTTCACCAAGCTCTTGTGGAGCTAGGGTCAGCGATTTCACGAAGATCACTGACAAGGCCAAAACTTCATCCATAGACTTAAACATGCACCCCATAGGAGCATCATGTTTAACCTTAGTGGATGGGGTAGGATAAGCTTGAGATTGAATGCTATGCTCATTGAATGACTCGGGAATAGTGATGAATGCAGGGGAAGTCAGGACTAGTTCCATCACTAGGATAGAAGAAGTCAACACAAAACCACCTTGGGAAGAAGGTGGGCTCCTCTTACGCCCTTCACTGCTAGAATGAAAAAACTCCACCTTTTTCTTCATTGGAGGAGATGAACTCCCCATAGATGAGGCTAGAGGTGTGAAGGAAGAGGAGGAAAGAACTGCAGTGGATACAACTGAGGTATTAATCATATCCACATGCTTTGGGAAAGGCTAGATATCCAGAATGGACATTAGAAAAGGTGACTCCACTGAAGGAGTGATGAATACCTATACCCCCTTGGGGTTAGGTGCATTTGTACTTGCAATGGAAGTCAGAAGTAGTGCAGGAATAGAAGCAGAAGGAAGGGAAGAGGATGACATTGCAGGAGGCCTTGAAGTAAGGGTGGTCATTTATTCCTTCTTCCTTTGTGAGGTGGCCTACTCAGCCAAGAGAGCCTTTCGTCAATGCTTGCACTTGTGTGAGGTGGTTTCTATGACTCTTTGAGTTAGAGGCTGGAGGTTGCAAAGGAGTGGAAGGATCCTACTCAACCATGGGAACGTCCACTACAATCATTTCTCACGGAGGAATGGATTCCTAAACGGGAGCAAGAGGAGTAGATTAAGGAGCAGTGGGGGGAGTTGACTCAAGAGCCTCAACAGTGGACCTCTTCCCATTCACTACCTTAGGAGCAGGAGTGGTAGGAGGCCATGAAGGTTGAGACAAAGAGGACTCTCCTTGGGAGACCTTCATCCCATTATACCGAACAAGTCTAGGCTCCATTAGTAGACCAAGAAGTTCAAATGCAGGACGCTTAGGCTTTAGCCAAGCAGGTACCATAGGGTTCCCCACAAGCATGGAATAGAATCTAAAAACATCACAATAGAGTGAGAAGAAGCATCAAACTAACCAACAAAGGAGGATGAAGGAGGATCTTTGGACCGCTTTTCTTCTTCCTTCGTATGTGCCTTAGTATCATTGTTGTCAGCTTTTAAGCAAGCCCTATGTGAAACAACATAAGGTGAGGGAGGGTATCTCTCTTTCGGCCTCAGGTGCCCTTTCTTATAATTCTGATATGTTCAGTGTAGAAGGTTCACTCTAGGTAGAAGAGGACCAATAGACGTATTCCAGTAGTAGTCCAAGGAGTAGCTACCATGAGCAACCAGTGGTTTATAACTAGTGTCATGGACTACATGTACGAAACCCCCGTGGATAAATTTTAAACATTTATGTACACCCAAAGGAGTGTACATTCATAGCTACCAACCAAGGGATGCTACTTCACCATAAAGGGCTCAAACCCAAAGGATAATGTCAGGCAGCCAGGAGTTTCCGCAGTTTAGGTCCAACCAAGACCGATAGGACAATACTACCCAAAGGGGGCACATAAAGCCCGCCATGCGTGCAGATGGTGCTCACAGGTGCATCATACCCATCTTTATGTAAGAAGTTAATCAACATTATATTCTTAGTTATTATGTTTATATGTGACATCGGATCAATGAGAACACCCACTACAATGTTTCCATTGATCCATGCAAGGATATAGAGAGGAGATAGTTCCATGTTAAAACCCATTGACAGGTCCCATGATGTGAAGGTTATACCAGTACCACTATCCACAGGATACATAGAGGGGAGAGGTTGATGCAAGAAGGAGGCCATTATGCACACTAGATGATACTTTCATAGAGTCCCTAAAGGTTAAAGGATAAGACAGTGACCTAATTAAGGTTTCATTACGCAACACCTTCGAAACCTTCCAACTATGCCAACTAGGGGTCACAGGTAGGGTTGTAAGGTGACAAACTTACAACACTTGCACCTACAACACTCCTAAAGTATGAGGAAAGGAACTCTTAGTATCACAAAATGAAACCAAAATGATTCACGTCGGGTTGACCAAAAATTTAAGAGGACCAACCATGTTCAAGGCCCCAAGTTATAGAGGGCCAAGAGCGGAAGGCTGCCCTAACTTACCTTAGCATTACAAGATGTTGGGGAATACAGGATGAGAATGATGAGGACTATAAAGTCCTTCAATCACCCTACATACCAGAAATGCAAGATGGGGATAGGTGAGCCAATGTTTGGGTTCAACACTACGCCTAAGAAAGTTCTCTACCCAAGGACAAAAGTGCGGTCCTGGTAAGACAACGCAGCACGCTAGCGTCTCTAAAGTGTGTTGGTGTTCGTATGACCAGACAACTAAAGAGATAATGTTGAACCTAGAAAAACAAGCTAATGGACCAAATAACTACTACTAAATGGCCAAAATAACGTGATTAACTAAAAAAAATACTCCCTAATATGATAAAGTAAATATGGAAGAGTTAGGGTGGCAAGGATGATCTCACAAAGAAACTCATTTTCCAGCTAACTCCTTGAAAGCACGTTCCCCTACACAAAAAGAGGAGAAAAAATTTAGGGTGGTTGTATAGGGGATTTCCTTATTTAGACCTCCATTTAGGTGTTTCCACCTCCATAGACAGCCAAGAAAGCAAGATAAAGAAAATAACCTAATAAAGAACACTAAAGCACTACAAAACACTAAATGCACTTACCCTACCAAGTAATAGAGGAGATGATTGGTAAGCTTACCACCTCAACCAAAAGCACTCAAGGTTGATGGGGGAGAGAATGAGAATACTGGATCCTTTGCTACAATGGTATTGTCCCAAACTTACTCTACTAAAGTGATAGAGTGAAGTTGTTGCTTCAATGGAGTGCAAAAGTGCTATTAGAATCGCTTGGAATGCAAGAAGTGAGTGCAAGAGAGTGAAGAAGATTGATTGAAGGTATACAAAAGAAGTTGTGAAGTATGTAGGAGGAGGGAGTTTGAAGAGGAGATGAAGGAAACAACCATATTTGGGTTGGTCAACCAAAGAGGGCATTACAACTTGAGCACCAATGAGAAGTGTAATGCCTCTACAAGTTTAGCCATAGGAATCTACCAAGGACATATGTGTGCTACACGGATTTCTATGTGTCGCGCGAGTATCCCTAACATAAATTCCCCTAGTGACACTATAAATAGGTGCCAAGTGGAATGAAATCAATGGGCTTAGGTGTAGTTAAGCCTTTGAACTTGGTTTTCTAAGGTGGAAAAAGAAAAAAGGGGAATTTGCATAAGGGGTGAAAAATCACTCTTATACATTTTCCCCCACTTTAGCGAGCATGAGTACTAATGAGTGCTTGGTAAAGTAGATCAAGGAAGGAGTAAGGTTAGAAATGTATACCTGAACCGTCGAGGAAGCAGACCATGATCTGGTGAACCTAAAAGTACAAGGGAAGTGAAGGACTCCATAGCTTCTCGGAACTATGAAGTTGAAGAAAGAAAGCATCTTATAGGCTAGAGTGGACACCGCAGGGAGGAAACCACAAATATCTCACGAGAGACCCATTAAGTAAACATTTCTGAGACCTCAGGACATGCAAGGAAGGTGTCCCCTAAGAACTCTCACATGGAGGATACAGGTAGTGTCTCCCAAGATCTCTAACATGGAGAATGAGTAACATTCCCTATAGACCCACAGATCTATAGGGAAGGTATCCTTCAAGATCTCTCACATAAATAATACCCAAGGAAGTGCACTATAGACCCATAGACCTATAGGGAAGGTAACCCCCAAGATCTCTCGCATGGAGGAAACCCAAGAAACCATCCTACAGGCCCGCAGATCTATAGGGGAACCACTCCCAAGATTTCTTGCATGGAGGAGCTCAAAGGAAGAACCCTAGAGGCTCTCAGTCCTCCAAGGAGGGATCCCCCAAGATCTCTCACATGGAGGAAACCTAGGAAAGTGGACTTCAATGAGTCAAGAAGTGACCACATAGGCAAGTAGGTAGATAGTTGTGTAGACCATCAACAATTTGGAAGAATTTCAAAGGGGTCCCTTGGGAACTCATCATGAAGAAATGGGTCCACTCAAGGGATGCACAGTTCGAAAGTAGATATTTTATCTTTCTCAATTTGATCCATCATCAAGGGATCTCCTTATAAAGGAAGATAATTCATTCATGCAAGGGGAAGGTTATAGCCATTCCACCTCAGGGGGAAACCTCTCAAGTTATTTCAAAAGGATCCCTAATTATGAATTTTGTTTTGAAAAGGAATGTTTGTAAGTATTTTTGAGAAAAGATTTATTGGAAATGAATTCTTTTTCTTAAAATTGAAATGTTGAAGAGAGGTGTTGTCACACATGAGAGGGACAACTCAAGCAAAGAAGAGAGAATGATAAAGAGAATGAAAAAGATAAAAACACAAACAAAGGGAACAGGGGGATCTGGTTTAGCGGGGTCAGATCTGTCCAAACTCGTATAAATAGTAGGGACCATGGTGCAAGGTGAAATATCATCAATCCCCAACCAGATCAAGAAGAATGAACGAAAAACAAAGTAAAAATTAAAATTTGGATCAACATGGAAGGGAAAGATAAATTCCCCCAATTCTTTGCATCATCCCCAATTTATCAAAAGTTAAGCACAAACATGGAAGAATGATGATACAAATAGAAGGTTTATGATAGAAAAACCATGCCTATATCCAAGCACCAACAAGGGTGACAAGGGTCATCCAGGCACACATAACATGATCATGGGGGAACACTTCACAAAACACACACACACAAGATCAAGAAGAGGCTTCCTCCTAACATTGATTGACCAAGAGGTCGTAGGGGGAAGGAGGATGAGGCTATAGTGATGGGATGTTAAGAGGAGGAGCATCTAACCCTCCTGCAACAAGGGCTAAGGAAGAAGGCCCATCAAGGTCTTCTTTGTCAAGCTCTTGTGGAGCTAGGGTCAGTGATTTCATGAAGATCGTTGACCAGGTTAGAACTTCATCTATAGACTTAAACATGCACCCCATAGAAGCACCTTGTTTAATTTAAATGGATGAGGAAGGATGTCCTTGAGATTCACCACTGGGCTCATTGAATGACTCAGGAGCAGTGATGAACTTAGAGGAAGCCAAGACTGGTTCCGTCACTGGGAAAGAACAAGTCAACATAGGACCACCTTGAAGAGAAGGTGGGCTCCTCTTATGTCCTTCACTACTAGAAGGACCACTCTCCACCTTTTTCTTTGTCGAAGGAGATGAACTCCCCACAAACAAGGCTAGAGGTGCAGAGGAAGAGGAGGAAAATAACCATAGTGGATACAACTGAGGTATTAATCATATCCACATGCTTTGGGAAAGGCTAGATATTCAGAACGGACATCAACAAAGGCATCTACACTAAAGGAGTGATGAAAATTTGTACCCCCTTTCGGTTAGGCATATTCATACTCATAGTAGAAGCCCGGAAGTAGCATGGGACTAGAAGCAAATGGAAGGGAGAGAATGTGGCTGACACTTTAGGGAGGCCACAGGCGAGGGGTGAGTCATTTCTTCCCTTCTTCATACAATGGCCGACTTCTTGACCGAAACCTTTCACTGCGTGCTTGTGCTCATGCACGAGGAAGTTTCTATGACTCTTTGAGTTGGAGGCCTAAGGATGTGCAGGAGTGGAAGGCTCCTACTCAACCATGGGAATGTCTACTATGACCATCTCTAGCAGAGGAATGGATTCCTAAACAAGAGTAGGAGGAATAGATTAAGGAGCAACAGGGGGAGTTCACTGAAGAGCCTCGACAATGGGCCTCTTCCCATTCACTACCTTAGGAGTAGGAGCGGTAGGAGGCCATGGAGGTCAAGAAAAAGAGCACTCTCCTTGGGAGAGCTTCTTCCCATTATACCAAACGATTCTAAGCTCCATCAGCAGAAGAAGTTCAAATGCAGGACGCTTAGGCTTTCTCCAAGTGGGTACCATAGGATTCTCCCGCAAGCATGAAATAGAATTTGATGGCATCACATTAGAGAGAGAAGAAGCATTAGACTGACCAATGAAGGAGGAAGGAGGATCTTGGGACCATTTTTGTTCTTCCTTTATGTGTGCCTTAGGGGCATCGTTGTCAGCTTTTAAGCAAGCCCTATGTGAAACAACATAAGGTGAGGGAGGGTATCTCTCTTTCGGCCTTAGGCGCCTTTTCTTATAATTCTAATATTTTCAGTGTAGAAGGTTCACCCTAGGTAGAAGAGGACCAATAGATGTATGCCAATAGTAGTCCAAGGAGTAGCTACCATGAGCAACTAGTGGTTTATAACTAGTGTCATGGATTACATGTACGAAACCCCCGTGGATAAATTTTAAACATTTATGCACAACTGAGGGTATTGTGTTCATAGCCACCAACCAAGGGATACCCAACTTCATCCTAAAGAGCTCAAACCTAGGGAAAATGTTAAATAAGAGTTTCACATATTTAAGTCCAACCAAGACCGATAGGACAATACTACCCAAAGGGGGGCAAGGAAAGCCCATCATGCATGTGGATGGTGCTCATAGGTGCATCATACCCATCTTTATGTAAGCATTTAATCAATATGATCTCAATTATTATGTTTACTTGTGATGTTGAATCAATGAGAACACTAGCTACAATGTTTCCATTGATCCACACAGGGATATAGAGAGGAGACAGTTCCTTGTTAAAACCCATTAATAGGTCTTGTGATGTGAAGGTTATACTGGTACCACTGTCCATAGGTTGGGAAGATGGGATAGGTTGATGAGGAAGGAGGCCATTATGCACACTAGATGATACTTTTACAGAGTCCCTAAAGGTTAAAGGATAACATAGTGACCTAATTAAGGTTTCATTATGCAACACCTTTGGAACCTTCCAACTATGCCAAATAGGGGTCGTAGGTTGGGTTGTAAGGCGTAAACCTTACAACACTCACACCTACAACACTCCTAGAGTATGAGGAAAGGAACTATCAGTATCACAAAATAGAACCAAAATGGTTCACGTCAGGTTCACTAAAAATGTAAGAGAGGGGGACCAACCATGTTCAAGGCCCCAGATCACAAAAGGCCAAGAGCGGAATGCTGCCCTAACTTACCTCAGCTTAATAAGATATTGGGGAATGTGGGATGAGAATGATGAGGACTATAAATTCCTTCAATCACCCTACACAACTGAAATGCAAGATGGGACTAGAAGCTAGTTTTTGGGTTCAACATGCACATTGCCTCAAGAAGCTCTGCTTGAGGATGGAAGTGTGGTCCTTAGGTGATACGTATGGCGTGTTGGAATCTCTCAAGTGCATTAGCACTCGTACAGCTAGAAAACTAAACAGACAAGGTCAAACCTAGGAAAACAATCTAATAGCCCATCTAACTACTACTAAAGGGCCAAAATAATGTGATTAAGTAAACAAAGGAGAGGATTGGGAAGCTTACCACCTCCACCAAGAGAACTCAAGGTTGATGGGGGAGAGAATGAGAGTACTCGAGCCTCTGCTACAATGGTGTTGTCCAAAACTTGCTCTACTGAAGTGATGGAATGAAGTTGTTGCAATGGAGTGCAAAAGTGCTGCTAGAATTGCTTGGAATGCAAGAAGTGAGTGCAAGAGAGTGAAGAATATTGCTTGAAGGTATGCAAGAGAAGTTTTGAAGCATGTAGGAGGAGGGAATTTGAAGAGGATATGAAGAAAATGGCCATATTCAGGTCAGTCAGCTGAAGAGGGCATTATAATGTGACCACCAATGAGAAGTGTAACACCTTTATAGGTTCAACAACAAGAATCTACCATGGACATAAGCACTTTGTGTGAACATCTACAAGCTGTGTGAGTGTCCCTGATAGAAATTCCCCCACCGACACTCAAAATAGGTGCCAAGTGGAATGAAAGCAATGGACTTAGGTTAGTTAAGCCTCTGAACTTGGTTTTCTAAGGTGGAAAAAGGAAAAAGGGGAATTTGCATAAGGGGTGAAAATTCACTCTTATACAGTAAGGTATCCTCTTAGGGAACATCATGCCTAATGTCTCCAAAAGAGGAAAAATCTAGGATAAAAGATTCACATCTTAGGTAATGCAATGCGTAGCATCACCACTAAGATGAAAGTTGTATGCTAAGAAAGGTCACACTCTTGGAGGACATCCAACCAAATGATACCACCAAGAAAAAGATGCATCACAAAAAGTAAGAAGACTACACAATGAAACATAATAGTATGGTCCAATAAATCCAAAAATGACAATGCCAATGTATGCCCCCACTTTAAACAAATTGCTAACACCATCCTATGAGCAGTTACTTTAAAGTTGAAAATGGTAAATGATAAAGACAAGACATAAGAGCTTATTTGGAAAGCCCTATGCCAAGTTATATGTTTTCAAATGAAGCTACATCATGAAAAATGGATTTCCCCCAAAATAAAATCCCAAAATCACATAGGGATTCACGGATTCGGGGTCAATGTATGTCTTTTTTATAATGATATTATAGAGTTAAAAAAATGTCATCATTCCCAAATAAATCATGGAAGAAGAATAATGACACATAGAGAGTGAAAACAAATAAAATACTTTGTGTCAACATGGAAGATACCTAAATGTATCAACACCTTGCATCATCCCCAAAAGGAAAACACAAGACAAAAGAAAAGATAAATATTTATGACATATAGAAGAATGTAGATACAAATAGAGGAATGAACATGAAGACACATCAAATAGAATGATATAGGGGATCACATTATGCACATGCAGCCACATAAAGAACATGAAAAGAAATCAAAGACAAGAATAGTAATGCACATGTGATTCAACCTATATCAAGACATCTGCATCCCAATCTTTTTCATCATATGCAAAAGCTAGAAAACTAGCCAAACAGACAATTTCAAGTGCCAAACTAGGACAAGTACCAAGTTCAGTATGTGGTGAATCACTCTTTATGGGAGGATCATCATGATTATTATCATTTAAGATCATGGAATAGGAAAACAATAAATTTAACTCTTTATTCATTTCCTCATCAATTATAGCAATTTCATTGTCATCATCCAAGTTTATCACAATAGGTCTAATGATAATATCCATAGAAGATGCTTGTTCTTGTTGTGTTCTAGGTTTAGGCTATTCTTGTTTCAACGAAGGTGTAGAATCATCATGCATTGCTTGAGGTAAGTTTGGATTTGGATTTTCTATGTTGTTATTTTCTTCTTTTTCTTGTAACAAATGAGCAATAGCATGACATCTATGCCTATGCTCTCTAGCATTTTTGTTTCTTTTTATTTGATTTTAAAGTTGTGATTATGTAGGAGCGGGTTTATCAACCATAGGTTTATTTTCTTCCCTTAAGGGAGGAACAAAAGGAACCATGGGGGGTTGTTCAACCACTTTCTCTTTAGCTTTATAAACTTGTTTTAATATAGGAGGCACAATGAGACTTATTTGGTGATCTCATTGTCTCTTATAGGAAATGGGTGGAGGATTTGCTCTATTTTGGTTTTGGTTACCTGGAATAGCTTTTGGTGCAATCATAGTATCATCAAGGATAGGAGGCTCAATCATGGATTGTGGCATATTTGTAAGGGATAAATCTGCTATGTGTTTTTCCTTAAGCATTTGATAGGATTTGAAAAATAAGTCCCCACGAGTCCTAATAGGTTCCATAGGTTTGTGCCAAAACAAATCCAATGAGAAATTCCCATGAGAAGACATAGGATTAAAGCTAGTATGATGCACAGTAAAGATCTCATTTCCAAATGGAAAGTTTGAGTATTTATGCACAACTGATAGGAAAAAATTCATGGAGTGAAGCCATGCATAGCCTAACTTCACATAAAATTGGTTCAATGATGGGATGATAGAAAATGAGACACTTAATTTTTTCAGTCCAACTTTTAAAGGAATAGTTATTGAGTATATCACAAGGCAAGAAAAACCATTATGCATTTTTATCCATGCTTTCTATTTTTAATAAGTGCCTTGATAAATCTCATGCAAAAATATAAATTATTTAGTGATCAAATTCTCTACACAAATAGGATCATGTAATATCCCATTGGTAGGCTTTTAATTGATTCTTCTAGCTATATAAAGAAGAGCATCGAGTGCATTTCTAATTATGTCATGTTGTGAAAAAACAATTTCAAACAACATCTTATTTAGGCCCTTATGAGGTTGAACTTCAACGAGTCCAATCACATTGTCTATGTTCTTCATGATTTCATCATTTATGTCAACATTCATCACATCATTCTTCATTTCACTAGGTTTGACAAAGGAAATGTTATGATTTGGTATACAATTGGTAAATATTTGCAAAATTTGATTAGGAGGGGCTACAAATGTATTACCTTGATCATTATCATCACCAATTTTAATGTGATTAGAATCAATGAGGTTTTGCACAAGATGTTTAATATGTTTACAATATTTTGGATCATGTCCATTTTGTCAGTGGAAATGGAAATAGGTATTTTATCTATAGTTGGGACATAAAGGCTTAGTAGGATCAGGAGCTCTAATAGGAGGTAAGGAAATTAGTTTATAGTTTAAGAGTTGCAACATGATATTATGAAGGGTATCAAGTGGGAGGAGTGAATTTTCTATTTCTATTGGAAAATGTGTATAGATTTTTCATCTTTATAGCAGCCACTCAGTTCTCAACATGTTGAGTTGGTTGAGGAGGATTAAGTTGTAAAAAGACATTATTTTGTTTCTTGAATGGTTGATAGTTGTTATGAGATGTGGAATCAAAATTTTTTAGGATGACTAGAGGGATTTTCCACTTCATGAATATTAATCAAATTTTTATAATCATAGAGGAAAATACACAACTTTGTGAAGGAGGAAAATTTCAACATCTCAAGCTTAGTTTGGAATTTGTTTTACAAATTGGAAATAAATATTCTTTGAAGGTCATAATTGGGAATCTTAACATTTATTTATTTGTGAGTAAAGCATCTGGTATCGTGCTATGAAGTTAGTGACCTTTTCATCATCCTTTTGTTTGGATGTCATTAAATCAACCAAGGTCATCTTAGGACCCATATGTATTTGGAAGTGATTGTAGAAGGCATCAATAAGTTCATTGAATGAAATTATTGAATTATTCGGTAAGGAGAAAAACCATTCCAAAGCATTATCCTTCAAGGATCTAGGGAAGAGTTTAGCTAAGATTTTACCCTCAAAAAAGAAGTCAATACATAGGTTTGTATATGAAAAAACATGGCTAACAATATATCCTTTCCCACCATATTTATCAACTATAGGAATCTCTATACCTTGTGGCATTTGTGTTCTTAATATCTCCAAGGATTTTAATTTTTTTTGACATATTGTGAAGGTTGGCAATTTTGATTTTTACTTAATGTAGCAATTTGTTGTTGGAAGGATGAAACATTTTGCAAGAGTGTGTTAAGGATAGGATCATTGTTCATGTTGTGAGATGGAGGTGTATATGCATGTAGAGGGAAAGTGACTTGTAAGTTTTTGAGGGGAGACAAATTAGGAGATATGAGATTTGAATATGTAGACAGTAAAATATCTTGATTGACATCATTGCATCTAATCTTGACTTACTAACATACGTTTCTTCTAAATCATCCTTGGTCTGTCGTTTAATCAAATTCCCTATAAGTTAAATTCATCAATATTCATCTCTTAATTAAATAAATCATTTTATCTAATTAAGTCATCTCTCATGTTAATTAAATCAATCCATAATCTAATTATCCCTATTTAATTAAAATAATCAATTTATTTAAATTAAATCTCTAAAGTCTATCCATTAAATTAAATAAATTAACCTTATTTGATTTAATCCTAACACCATCTCTTTTAATTAAACAAAACAAAATCCTTATGTAATTAGCCTCTTATCATATTCCTCTCTTATCTGATTTAAATAAATCCATAAATCTAAGTCAAATAAGTCACATCATCAAATCTCTCATTAAATTAATTAACCCTTGATTAATTTAATCTCATATCATGTCACATCCTCTAGATAATGCAAGTTGCACATGAAAATAGATTTAATTCATTTATTAAATCTCTATTTTTCCCTCACATGGCATCTTTTGGAATATTCTCTCAATTTGAATTCAAAATTCCAAGTCAACATGTACATCAACAAGGGCATTTAAGATCTCTTACATGTCCTTTGCCTTGAGCCAAGTGGAATTTATTGCATTTTCCTTCCCTCTTACATGTCATTTCAACAAATTTGAATTTCAAATATTGGCATTTATTGGCACAAACCCCAAATCTTGCACAACCATCATCCATTCATAGCTTGACAAGTGGCACCATATCATTGGATGAATGTTAGTCCCACATTGCTCAAATTTGGGCATTCATCCATCTTGAAACCCTATAAATGAAGAGCTCCTCTCCTCATTTTATCATCCACAATCCAAACAAAGTTACCATGCTCAAATACTTAGCCATTTTCATCCATCATTGAATTCTTAGCTAGGCTTTTTTTAGATTTGGCTTGGAGTTCTCATCTTTCATCAAAGTGGATCACTCTTCATCATCAATCAACAAAGCTTGCATCTTAGGGATTGAGGAAAGGGCCAATTTTCACATCAAATTGGCCCAATTCCCTATGGGATGAGTTTGCACATCTAATTAGGATTTGATCTTTATTTTGTCATTTGCATTGTGTTCTTCAATATTTTCATTCCTAGTTTGATTTATAAATGGATTTCATGTGGAATCCTTCTTTTAGCTTGTAATTGCTTGTCTAACTCATTTATTCATGTTGTTTTGCAGGTACTAGGAAAAGGGTTCGCACAAAACACATAAAGCTAAAGGGAATCCCAGTGGAAATACCTAAGGAAGTGTTGACATTGCTAGTAGGTTGTATGGTTGTTGTTGTAATAGTTGGATTAGTGTATGTCATGTTGAATGAACAAGACAACTAAGAGGGGGGTGAATTAGTTATAATAAAATAAAACATAAAAACCCTCAAAAGTAATTATATCCACAAGCATTCATTTAGCCCTTATTCTATTAAAGTGATTAATCATGAAATGCAAATAATAAAAATTGAAATGACAACACCATGCACAAGACAATAACATATTTATGTGGAAAACCTAATGAGAGAAAAACCATAGTGAGGATTAGCTCACAATATAAGTACTAGAAAAATTGGTACAAGGGCTCACCACTAGAATAAGACACACTATCCACAAAGGCTCATAGCTAGGGCTCACTACCACATAAAGAAACACATAAGATAGAAGATAAATTTTACGTGGAGAACAAATTCTCAATGCAACAAGGGATCCACCACAAGTGCTCCAACACTTTTGCAGCCTCACATTAATGATTATGGGAACCATATCACAACCTTCAAGAATACAACACTTTGAAATTCATAGTGTTTTTCTCAATTTCACATCACATTCATCACTCACATCAATCTCACATATATCTTGCATCTCACAACAATATTACTCTTATTTATATCAACCTCCACTTTGAAATATTCTCCTAGGTTAGAAACTACTTTTTACATTTAAATTTTCAAAATAGGTCGACACCTAAACATTCATATGGTGGATAGGAATGAAGGTGACCCATATAAATCCTTAGTTAGGACCCAAATAAATACTCACACACCTCAACATGCATCCACAAGATTCACATGTAGTGTTTAACACAAAAGTTGGCCAATAATCATGTAAACACCATAAAATATTGAGTACACGATTCCTTAAATCAATCCAAAACTTCCAGAAAATTTTTTTTCACTTGAACACAATCTAGAATAATTCACGAACTACCTAAGATCCAACAAATAATTCATCCAAACTCACATTGTAGAATTACTTTAACCAAAAACATCAGGTTAAACCTATACACACACTATACTATACCAAATCAAGTGAAACTTTGAATTCTAAAAGATACAAACATTATAAGAAACTTCCCATATCCATGAAACATGAAACGAGAATGTAGAGAAATGTAGAGGAAATACATTTCTTCCAAACCACATAAAATAATATTGAAAAACCGGTTCACACATTGGTGAGAATATCCCACTCTACACGACAATCCAGAAAACAAAATTTTGGATATAGAAACTACTAACAAAAATGAAAGACATATCATACTTGCACAAGAATAGCATCAGCACAAAATGAATACAGAGCACATCCCGAAGCACATTATGAACACTTGCACAACATTTTTTCACTATTTATCAATTTTCTTCAAAATAACTTGGAAACAAAGTACCAAAGACATCATCACAACAAATTACTTTATTCCAACACTTCTCCAAATATTGCAACATAGAGATAGCTCCATGTACTCAAAACACTTCCTCAACATCTCAACTCTACATGCAAAATAGAAAATAACCTATTTTCCTCTTTATCACAATTTTCTCAATATCCTCAACATCATCATGCAATAATCTTCCTCAACACACATTTGACAACATTAATAACACCATTCAGTAGAAATGATTGTTGAAATAAATAAAAACACTTTCATACTTGGAAAAATATCCCCCTCTTTCATTGATGGAAACACATGATGTGAAAAACCATCAAATACAACACAACTCTGAGCACACTTTCTCATGATTTTCTTTTCTCTCCCCCTATGTAGATAAATTTTTTTCATGTGATACTTTCTCCCCCTTTGACATCAATGGAAAAGGATAAAATATTTTGCATTGTTCTCCCCCTTTGACACTAAACCAAGATAGTTTCTCTAAATACTCCCCCTTAGGAGTACACCCGCCCAAATCAGCAACTCTAAAATTGAGACATTCCTTACTGTGAAAATAATGCAAGACAAGGGTGACCTCAAACCACTTGAACCATGAAATCACAATATGATCCTAAAAGGCCTCTCAAAACACCAGTTTGACTCTTTAGTGCACAAGGCACCCAATGGCTCAAACATGTTCTAATTTTGTTCCAATATTTTCCAAAACTCCAAGAGGCATCTAACAAGATTAAATTGACCAAGAAAACATGATTAACTCACCTTTTAAGTATCAAGTAATTATGGTTACAATTTCACCTTCTCAAGCCACCATTCACCTACCAGGGCTCCAAGACCATTTTTTAGACCTTTTCTCACAACCACCCACTAACATCCTCCAATCCTTTACACTTTTAGGGACCCATTAACCTAGCACAAAACATACCTCAAATCCACCATAGGTTTCTTCAGACCTTCAACAATCAAACTGACTATTTAGGCTAGAATGGGATCTAATAAGCCCTCTTTTGCAAAGGAACCTATCTTTAAAATTGACACAAATTCTAAAAACCTTCAAAGAGTCTTCAAAATACTTCCAAAACACATGATTTTAAAACCTTTAGTTCTTCACTCACTCACTAAGATCCATTTCTCTTAAACCATCATTTTTTATAACTTAGACTAGGCTTATTGATTTACCCATTCCCTGACTTCTCACTAACCTAAAACCACTTCAATCCCTCTTAATTTTACATATACATGATAAAAAAACCATTACATTAGGGTGCCATCATGTTTGACAAACACTCCCTTTGTAAATCAACTCATTTTCCCTTGTTTTCACCCTCCTTCACCTAGGGTTTCTAAATTTTCCACTCCTCAGACTCTTCTCAACCACCCAAACCTTTAGTTCATCCTTAAATACACTTATTCTCAATACTCTTAGGGGATTCTACTTATTTATAAAAATATTTCCTCTTTTTATTTACTTTAGCCTTGTTTCTAAGGCACCAAAACTGAGTTTTGACATGGGGCAGTGTGGACAATCACTTAAAACCCTTCACCAAACCTTATTCTTGAATCCTACACCTAAATATACATCTACCAGGCCATTTCCACCAAGGAAAAATTATCACAGAAAGGTGGAAAGGACTCTTACAACATTTTAGGCCTCAAACCCTTACTTCCTTGTTTTCAAACTAGTCAAGGAAAATCAGACCTTAAAGTGCTTTATACTTAATAAAATCCTATAAGAATGAATTCAAAAGGAAGGTAACACCATATTACACAAAATTCAAAACATTTAGAACCAAAACCCTATTGTACAAACCAGTACACATGCTAAATATGAAATAAAACTCCAAAAATAATTGAAAACAGAGCTTTTGATTACTTTTCTCCTTCAAAAATGCAACAAAAACCCTTGCTCAAACCTTCAAGAGGCCTTAAATACATGTTCCAATCCAAAAATACTCCTAAAACTCCTATTATTGACCACTAAACTACCTTGACCCCCTCAAATTCCATATTTTGCACTTTATTTTGACAATTATTACATCATAATGTAACTTTTTGAATCAAACTAATACTAGCACCCCCAAATACATTAAAAGTGGTCTTATTATACCTTTATTAGCACAAAAGACTCCAACTTACTCCTAATTCCTAGACCTTCATATTGACCAACCTTGACAAAGTGAATCTTTACAAACACATGTTTTAGGTGCTCCTGCACCATATACCTTGCCTTAAGAATTCTTCCAAGTCCGTTGGAAGCCTTTATGCTTTGAACCTATAAAAAAAATTGTGTCTACAACCTCTAATGCTCCTACTTGTCCTTGTAAATGCTTCATTTTGACCTTGGTCTTAGTTTCATCCATGCTCATCAATCATTTGCTTGCATTATCTCCTTGAAACTATATCTACATGCTTAGAATTCATCTCAACCTACCACTCCCAACATGCTCATTATGCTTATCCAATACCAAACAGTCCATACTATGTTCATCTTTCATCTTAACCTTGGGTTTGTCTTTCATTAGCAAAATTGTCAACACAAGGAAGTAACTTAGGATACTCTTCACTCTTTTCCTTCTAACCCTTCTATTCACAAACTTTCTCAGATTCCCCATGCTTAGAACCATCTTCATAGTAGCATACATATGCCACAAAACCAAATCTGACAACCAAAGACAATCCACTATCCAATCCATATCATTTTCTTTCTTCTCCATCATAATTGGAGACTTCTCAAACTCTTTTTCTCTAGCATTTCCTTGGCCAACCACTATTAAATTTTCCACTCTAGTCTCTTTCACTACTAAGACCTCACTCATCCATTTTTGTTCAACTTCTTCACCATTCAAGGTGACTACAACTTATTCACATCCTACACTCTTTCACAAACTTATCTTTTGTCACTATCCATTCACTTTGGCTCCCCAACTTCTCTGCTATCTTGAATTTCTCTTAACACTCTTTATTTACCATCTCTACACTCTCAATTTCATCAACCTTCAAAAATTTCATCAAACTTGCTGCTTCAATTTCCTTTGTACCTTTTGCCTCACAACTCACTGTAGTTGCAATCTTTTTCTTCCTATCACTTGCATCTTCCTTAAGGGACACACCACTACCCAAATGATGATCTTATCACCATCTTCAAGCCCTTCATGGCCTTCTATCATCCTTCCACCTTCCTTAACTATAACTCCCTTTTCTCTCTTAACACTCTTAGTCTTCAAGAACTCTTTGTCATCAAATCTTCCATCCTCTATGTCAACATACACCTGTTGCAACTCTTCTCCTCTATCACCAGTCTTTGGCTACCTCCCATTACTCTATTCATTCAATGGACATTGCATTTTATTAACATTGAACTAACTAGGCCTCCCTTGCCTCTCCATTGACAACTCTCCTACACTCTTATCCTTTTCTCTTTGTCCATTCCATTGCTGTTCCACTACTCCAGCCTCATTTCCTTTCTATCCTTCCTTCATTCCATCCCTCCATCCATCTTATTCCTTCACCCTGTTTCTCTTCCTTCCTTCTTTCTTCCTGTTTCTTCCTTATCCCCTTATTTCCTTTCTCCTTTCTTTCCCACCCCACATGCCTATCCTCCTTTGTGTCCCTTCATCCTACAAACAACTCAAGGTATACTTTTCCCCATCCTTTTCAATTTCATACACATTAAGTCTTCCATCATGTTTAGCAAACCTATCATATTGAAAAGCTCTACTTAGTATCATGTGACAATCTCTTATAGGTATAATATCACATAGTACAACATCTTTGTAAGGAGTAATATGGAAATCTACAAATTCTTGCTCACTAACCACAATATGCTAACTATCATTTACCTAGTATGCCTTATAAGGTGATTCATAGATTATCCTTGTCAAATGTAACTTTTCAACCATTTCCTCTGAAACAAAATTATCCAATGAACTTGAATCAATCATTACTTTACATACCTTGCCTCTACATTTGCATCTAGTCTAGAAAAAGGGATTCCTCATTTGTTCCTCTTTCTCATCCAACCTTCTGATGGCCATAAAGTCTTTCACCTTCCAATGCTTCCCCTTCAATCTTCAAAGGGAATCACTTCCCTCTTTGTTCACTTCATTTTTGAGAAGAGACATTCTTGAGACTGGCAGGTCTGAGGGCCTCTCCGAACTTTGGTTTGACTGTTTTTGCATTTTGGGCTGGCTTATTTGTCTTCCTGTTTTGTTCCAATGTTTTTCCCAAAACTCCAGAGCCCCAACAGTTAGTGGGCTGGTGAGAACAAGCCGCGCTTTGGAATCTCGGCGGACGGTTTGTTCTGCTTCTCAAACATCATTCACTACGGAACAGAACAGTTTTTTAGAACTGCTGCCATTGCTTGCTGGAACTACCAATCTGTTGCTGCTTGCAGGGACCCATTAACCCTAGCACAAAACATACCCTCAAATACCATGGGTTTTAGCCAGCTAAATCAAATTGACTATTTAAGCTGAAAAGGGCTCCAATTAGCCCTTTTTTGCAAAGGGCCATATCTTTAAACTTTCCACAAATTCTAAAAACCTTCAAAAAGTTTTCAAACTGCTTCTAAAAGATAGGATTTTCCAACCTTTAGTTATTCACTCACTCACTAAGACCCATTTCTCTTAAACCCTCATTTTTCACAACTTAGACTAGGCTTATTGATTTACCCATTCCCTAACAACTCACCAACTTGAAACCACTTCAATCCCTCTTCATTTTACATGTAAATTATCAAAAAAAATTTACATTAGGCTTCCCTCATGTTTGACACACACTCCCTTTGTTAATCAACTCATTTCCCCTTATTTTCACCCTCCTTCACCTAGGGTTTCTAATTTTTCCACTCCTCAGACTCTTCTCAACCACTCATGCCTTTATTTCTTCCTCAAATACACTTTTTCTCACTACTCTCAATGATTTCTACCCAATTCTAAACCACTTTCCTCTTTATATTTACTTTAGCCTTGTTTCTAAGGCACCAAAACTGAGTTTTGACATGAGGCAATGTGGAGAATCACTTAAAACCCTTCACCATACCTTATTCTTGAATCCTACACCTAAATCTACATCTACCAGGCCATTTCCACCAAGGAACAATTATCACAGAAATGTGGAAAGGCCTTTTACAACATTTTAGGCCTCAAACCCTTGCTTCCCTATTTTCATACCAGTCAAGGAAAATCATACCTTAAAGTGCTTTATACTCAATGAAATCCTACAAGAATGAATTCAAAAGGAATCCAACACCATATTACACAAAATTCAAATCATTTAGAACCGAAACCCTATTGTATGAACCCGTACAGAGGCTAAATATGAAAAAAACTCAAAAAATAATTGAAAACAAAGCTTTTGATTACTTTTCTCCTTCAAAAATGCAACAAAAAACCCTACTCGAACCTTGAAGAGGCCTTGAATACATGTTCCAATCCAAAAATACTCCTGAAACACCTATAACTGACCACTAAACTACCTTGACCCCCTCAAATTCCATATTTTGCACTTTATTTTGACAATTATTACATCATAATGTAACTTTTTGAATCAAACTAATATTAGCACCCCCAAATACATTAAAAGTAGTCTTATTTGAAATTTATTAGCACAAAAGACTCCAACTTACTCCTAATTCCTAGACCTTCATATTGACCAACCTTGACAAAGTGAATCTTTACAAGCACATGTTTTAGGTGCTCCTGCACCAAACAATGATAACACATGACAATACCTACTCCCCCTGAGATGTAGCCACCAACATAAATCCAAGAAAGAGATGAATCCATGTATCCACTATACTAATGCATATCCATATGCATCTAGTTCAAAGGAGGGGAAATAACCCCCATCTTCTCCTAGAGATACTCAAAAGTATCTTTAGGAAGAAACTATTCTCACATGAAATTGTATCCTACTGAACATGAAGTTCAAAATTCCAATGAAACAATGGAAACTACCTCAAGGTGTGGGACCTTTGCACATATGAGGTTGAATCTCCAGATAAGGTTGGATTCCTTTTTCAATCCCAACACAATGTGCTGGTCTAACCCAACATATAAAATCCTACCACTAACAACTCACAAGGAAAAGGGGAGAAGGAGAACATGAAAGGGAAAGGGGGGTGATACACCAAGTTGGAAAGGTCATTTCTTCCTTACTTAGACTACACAATACATCATTGAAGAGGAGCAAGGGGGTTTTCACAACTCTCTATTTGGTCAATTTTAAGAGGCATAAATGAAGGCTAAGGTTTGATAAGGAGTTGGAAGGAAAGAGGGTTTCTCAACACAATAGTTGCAAACAACTTAACAAAAACATACATGCATGAAAATACAATGAACACTTAGATGTGTAAGGTAATAAACATAATCAAACACAAAAGATCTAAGAAGAAGAAAACTTGATTAATTCCATTGATGTAGAGACAAAAAAAATCCAATCTTTACAATAATAGGAATGCAAAATGCATGTTTTCCAAATAAAACCCCAAAGGATCCAGAAGAAGAAACACCAATTTAACCCTAACCCTAACCAAGGTTAGCAATGAATCTTATGTGCACAATATTTGAAACATCCCTTGAAAGATGTGATTAGGGCATAGATCTGCCAAGAAGTCAACAAAGAGAAACAAATGGGCATGGGCACCCATAAAATCTACCTGTAAAAGGCATGTAGTGCAATTAATGTCATCCTTGAAGCCTAGGAATCATATTTGGTAGCTTAGAAGTCAAATCAAGCCTAAAAAACATCACCTAGAAAACATGTTAAAATGCAAGATGGTCAGATCTTCAGGCCTAAAAAATACCTTTACAAGCCTAAAATATGGTATGGACCCCTAAAAAATCATTGTCAAATGTCAATGATTGGGAATTCAAGAGTTAGGTGTTGGCCTTATAGTGTGCTTCATCTTGGGAAGGAGAAAAGAAGAAAGTGTGAAGAATAAGGAAAAGTCAGGGGTAAGAGAGAAGGCTTACCTCCAAAAATCAAAGGTAAAGGGGAAGGAATACCTCTTATTGAAGAAAGGTAAGAGGTAGAGGAGAAGGCTAAAGGCCAACATTTGAAAATTTGACACTTAGCCAAATTTTTGAATCAAAGCATTAGTGAGAAGAAAAATAGAAGGAGAAGGTGAAAAAGATGAGACTTTTGAAGGTCAGACCTCAAACCATCAAAGGTCAGAGGTTGGGAGGAATCCTTACCTCTTACCTAAAGAAGGTAAGAGCTAAGGCTAAAGGTTGGAGGCCACAAGGAGAAAAGGAAAAATGGAAGAGGAGAGGGATGAGGGAAGAGGGAAGACAAAAGGCCGAAGGTTGAAATGCTTAGAAGGAAAAAGGGGAAGGAAGGGAGTGATGGAGAAGGCATGAAGGAAGTGAGTAAGATACAATATGAAAACTCAAAATTTTGGGACTTAGCAAAATTTAGGAAACTTCAAGGAGAAAAATCATGCAAGATGGCCCATGTAGGATCTCTCAGATTGGATATTGGTGATGGGGCATCAAAGGGGGGCATGAAATGTCAACAAAGCCTTAGTAAATATGTCAACAATATGACCCTTTATAGGTACATACTCAAGCTCCACCTCATTCTCCATAACCTTCTCTCTCATAAAGTGATACTTGATAGATATATGTTTTTTCCTTGAATGCATCATTGGATTCTTTGAAATGTTAATTGCACTTGTATTATCATAAAATATAGATATAGGCTCATCATACATTACTCTATTATCCTTCAATGTGTATCTCATTCATAATACCTATGTATAGCAAGATGCTACTACAATATACTCACCCTCTATATTAGATAAAGAAACAAAATCATGCTTCTTAATTAACCATGACACCAATCTACATCCAAGAAAGAATGCTTCACCACTTGTACTTTTCCTGTCATCAACACAACCAACCCAATCTACATCTGTATAAGAACTTAATATAAAATCAATATCATTAGGATACCACAAGCCATAATCTAAAGTACCTTTTAAGTATCTAAATATCCTCTTCATATCTACAACATGTGTTTCCTTAGGTTCTTCTTGAAATATAGCCACAAGACAAATTGCATGCATGATAACCAATCTAGTAGTAGTTAGATAAAGTAGCCCACCAATCATAGATCTATATTTTCTCTTGTCAACCTTCGGTGAATCATCATCTTTTCTCAATTTGCAACCAATCACCATAGGGGTACATAGAATTTTGGTCTTTCATTCCAAACTTCTTCACCATCTCTTTGACATACCTAGTGAACCATAAATTTTTTTGTGTGCTATGACTCTCTTACTCTATTAGGCTTTTTCACCTAAAGGAGAGAGATAGACCCAAAAATATAGGTGGTTCACTCAAACTAATGCAAGTACAAGGAAAATATTCCTAAATTTAATGATCTAAATGCAAAGAAATGATAAAATGGATTTATTATTTATGCAAAGCTAGAGAAATATGAATTGTTTGAAAACACAATGAAATATGCAAAAGACCTAAAAAGATGAATAAAAATGCAAGTAAAATAAAACATAAATTCGTAGACTGGAAATGGCTTCTGGAATGCTATTGATGCTAGAAATTTTTCCTACAAGGAGACATTTGACATTCTGGGTGAATTAGTCCTAGATCTGGGAAACTATTTCGAAGCCCATTTAGGACTTGAATGGGTATCCAAAAATGTAGAAAACACTTTTTAGGCCTAGAAATGGGACTCATTCACCACTAATGGTGAATGAGTCCACTTCTAAATTTTTGAAAATCCAAATGTGGAAATAGTAGCCCTTTGTTTGCACTTTAGCTCCTAATAGGTGTTTGCCTCCAAAAGTATGATTTCTGGCATTATAGGTGAGTTTTAATGGATATTTTGGCTTGTTCAATGAAGATATGACCCAAAAAAAAATTCAACTTGATCCTTAATGATTTTCAAACCCTCAATATACCTAAATCTGCAAACACACAAGAAAAGGAGAAATGTTGGATGTTAGGGAAATGGGGTTTTTCCTTGGTCAAACCCCTTTTTAGGTAATTAAATCAAAGGAAGAAATAATATGAATCATGAACATGAAATAGAGAGATTAATACCTTTCCATGATGATAGATCTTGGGTTGTTGCAATAATATGAAGGATCTGCCCTTCAATGTCTGAAAATACTATTTTAATGACTTGTAATGCAAAAACCCTAGCTTGCTTGACTTAGAACTTGATGAATGATGAATTAATAATGAAGTTGATTGTGATTTATAGTTTAGAGGCTTGTATTTATAGGAAATTCACCTTATTTTCTCATTAATTAGATCCTCAAGGCTGACATGGTGAAAAATTAAACTTAAAACCTAATTTTTGCTACTTAAACCTCAAAAATGTATCAAATGGGACTCATTCGCCATCAAGGGAGAATTAGTCCCACTTGGATGGGATTAATTCTCCCTTAATGGTGAATGGGTCCCACAGGGGCCATTTTGCTAGCTGGAATGCTGGGAAGTAAGGAAATCAAGTTTATATGATGACTTTTTTGGTTATTTCATCAAATTATGCCTTGGGATGCATAATATGGGGTAATAGGGGCCTATTAATGATGATTTAGAGGTCAATTAGGATTTGGGACACAAAATTCAATGTGAAAGTGTGATTAAATAAACTTTACAACATTAAAATGAGGTCTACGTAGCCTAGAAAGGTACAACATCCAAACTGAATGTGTAAGGCACATTACAACACTAGATTAACATTAAGTTTATTTTACAAGCCTTCTAGATTGATGTTTAAATGTAATTAAATACATTTTATAATGTTGAATTATGGGAAAATGGGTTTATTAAGTCTAGAGAGGTGTGAAAGTCTTTTACAACACTTTACAACACCTTTACAAGACATCAATAAATGTATTTTGCAAGGTTCCAAGACATAATGTGGACATTTAAAACACCTCTCAACACTAAATAAAGGCCTCATTAAGTCTGATTTATCATCAATTATTCTCAAATCAAGCAAGAAATTTTTTTTCTATGGTACACTTAGACTATGAAATGAAAATTCCTTTATCTATTTGATTCATTTGTAGCCCAAGAATAAATTTATCTCCACATACATTAACATTTCAAACTCTTTCTACATATCTTCTAAAAATTTCTTACACTTAGCTTCATTTCCTCCAATGATAATGTCATCCACATATACAACCACTATCAATATTTTTTCTTCCTCAATTTTGAAGTAAAGATTTCTATTTGTAATGCCTTTAGTGAATCCTTGTATCAAATATCTATCCAAAATTTCATATGAAGCTCTTAGAGCTTGCTTTAGTCCATATAATTCCTTCTTCAATTTGCACACCATATCCAATTGATCAGATAAATAGAATTCTTCTGGTTGTTCCATGTAAACCTGTTCTTCCAATTCACCATTCAAAAAAGAAGACTTAACATCCTTCTGATAAAATTTAAAGTCTTTATATGTTGAAAATGAAAAAAAAATTCTAATAGCTTCCATCCTATCCATTAGAGAAATTTTTCCTCAAAGTTTATTCCTTCCACTTGTGAGTAACCTTACACATAGGCCTTTCTTTATTTCTTACCACTTCTCCATTCTCATTCAATTTGTTTTTGAAAATGAACTTAGTTCCAATTATGTTCTTTTTTTTCAATCTAGGAACCAATTCCCAAGTTTTATTTTTCTCAATTTGTATAAGTTCTTCTATTTCCTTCATCAAATGTTCACCTTTGCATGCTTCACTCACTGTTCTAGGTTCAATTTTAGAAATTAAACATAGATTTACCTTAGCTTCAATAGCTCTACTTCTTGTCAATACTCCTTTCCTCTTGTCACCAATTATCTACTCTTTGAAATGATTATTTTTCACATACTTAGGGGTCTTCTTTGAAGCTTCTTCCTCTTCATTTTGCATTCCTTTTTCTTCAATTTTTCTTCTTCTTCTCTGCAATTAGGTTCATCTAATACATATACATTTGTAGCAATTGAATTTTATACATCTTCATCAACCTTCACATTTGCACTTTCAACAATATTTCTCAACCTTTTATTGTAACATCTATAAGCTTTGATTTTAGTAGAATATCCAAGGAACATACCTTCATTAGACCATGTGTCAAACTTTCCTAAGTTTTCTTCATCTCTTTTGATATAACACTTGCTTCCAAATACTCTAAAGTACTTGACAGTATGAATCCTTCCATACCATAAATCATATGGAGTCTTTGTGCTGTTAGCTTTTGCTTGAACTCTATTAACTATGTAAACACTAGTATGAATTACTTCTCTCTAGTATACTTTTGGTAGATTTTACCCATTCATCATAATCCTAGAAACTTCTTGAATAGTCTAGTTTTTCCTTTCAACTACTCCATTATAGTGAGGAGTTCTAGGGGCAGGCAAGTGCCTTTTTATTCAATAAGATTCACAAAATATGTTAAACTCATTGGATGTGAATTCTCCACCTCTGCAAGATCTCAAAAAATTTATTTTCAAATCTACTTCATTCTCAACCATAGATTTAAATGCTTTGAATATGTCTAGTTCATCAAACTTCTCTCTAAGAAAGGTAACTTGTCATTCTAGACTAATCATCAATCAAAAGCATAAAATAATTGTCACCTTGTAGACTTCTCACCCTTTTAGGACCACATAGATTTGTATGAATTAATTCTAGTAGTTTCATAGTAGATTGTTCCTTTCCTTTGAAACTACTCCTTGTTTGCTTTCCAACTTGATAATTCTTGGAGACAACATTGATAGGCTTTGTGATTCTCGATAGGTATCTCACTACATGAACTAGTATGATTCTCACCAAATTATCAAAATTCATGTGACACATCCTTTGGTTCTATAACCAACTATCATTAGTTTGAGACATAAAGCAATGACCATCAACACCCTCAAGTTGATAGATGTTTCCATCTATTCTTTTTACAAAAACCACAATTATAGACCCTTTATTGATCTCACATGTTTCATCCTTAAACACAATATCATAACCTTTTCTACACATTTTTACAACACTCAAAATATTAATCCTTAAACCTTTAACATAGTAAACATATTTTGTATTATGATTACCATCAAAACTAATTGAACATATTCCACAAATCTTAGCTCCTGAATAATCTCCAAATTTAATTAGTCCTCCATCATAATTTTCAAGTTTAACAAACTTACTTTATCTATGGTTATGTCATTAAACAACCACTATCAACAACCCAATAGTTCTTATCTTTTTTGACATGAAAAGTAGATACCAGTGTGCCTTCAACCTTCTTTGGAATCTTTTCCTTCACACCACTTTCAGGGTTAGCAGTAGTAGATTTATCTTTTAAATCCAAGAACAAGCATTCATTCTCATCAAAATCTCAATAATTAGATTCATCATCAAAAATACCATCTTCTCTAACATAGTAACGCCTTTTAATCATCTTTCCTTTATTCTCCTTACTCTTATTATTCAAAACTCTATTTAGACATCTTGAAGCATAACAACCTATATTTCCATAGCTAAAATTTTTGAAAAGTAATTTACCTTTGTACTTATTGTTGGGAATTTGTCTCAACCTTGAAATTATATAAAGGTTATTGTTGATAGGATACATATATATTTCCTAGTTACACCAATAGGTGTAATATACAATGGCAGAAAGGAGAGAGAGTGGGATGTGTGCAAACAATTTTTTGATCTCTAGGCCCTTTATTGATCTCACATGTTTCATCCTTAAACACAAGATTATAACCTTTTCTACACATTTTTCCAACACTCAAAATAAAATTCCTTAAAACTTTAACATATTAAACATATTTGGTATTATGATTACCATCAAAATTGATTGAACCTATTCCACAAATCTTAGCTCCTGAATCATCTCCAAATTTAATTAGTCCTCCATCATAATTTTCAAGTTTAGCAAACTTACTTTATCTATGGTTATGTTATTAGAAAAACCACTATCAACAACCCAATAGTTCTTATCTTGTTTGAAATGAAAAGTAGAAACCAGTGTACCTTAAACCTTCTTTGGAATCTTTTCCTTCACACCACTTTTAGGGTTAGCAGTAGTATATTTATCTTTTAAATCCAAGAACAAGCATTCATTCTCATCAAAATCTCAATAATTAGATTCATTATCAAAAATACCATCTTCTCTAACATAGTAACACCTTTTAATAATATTTCCTTTATTTTCCTTACTCTTATTATTCAAAACTCTATTTAGACATCTTGAAGCATAATAACCTATATTTCCATATCTAAAACATTTGAAAGGTAATTTACCTTTGTACTTATTGTTGGGAAATTGTGTCTCAACCTTGAAATTATATAAAGGTTATTGTTGATAGGATACATATATATTTCCTAGTTACACCAATAGGTGTAATATACAATAGCAGAAAGGGGGGAGAGTGGGATGCATGTAAACAATTTTTTGTTAACTTTTTTAGGAAACTACTAAAATGGGTGACATAATTTAGATAAATGATACATTGTAAATCTAGACTATTAATTATTAGGTTTTAGATCTAATGGTGGATTTTT